>PJEM01004387.1:0-62271 GCA_004023845.1 Helogale parvula | reverse complement strand
CAGTTTTTAAATAACTATCAGTTTTTATTTGTTAAGGAATAGGAAAATATATGAAGGCAAAAGGAGACTAATAGAGGTAAAGGGACTAGAGAAGAGTCAAATGAGAAAAATCAGTTAATTCTGCTGTGGTTTTGCATAAGGGAAATTGATATTTTTAAACACTCAAATATTAATTCAATGAGATAGTGAGTTTTAGAGCACCATTGAATGTCATTGCCCTTTGAAATGTCAATTTACCAATATTCACAGTTCATTAGCTGAATTAATCCTTAACCTTTGGAGGCCTCTCTTTAGAAGGCACAGTTCAACAAAGAAAAATTCTCTTTTGGAGAGAGAGCAGCTATGAAACGTCAATTACTGTGAACCAAAGTACATAAGAACATGTAAGGATAAACACACACACACACACCTCATACACAAAGTGGACTATCTGAAAAGATAAATGAAAATATTTATAGAAGTTACCTTTGGATTGAAGATTATGACTAATTTTCACAAGATACTTATCTCTTTTAAAATCTTCTAAAACATGGGGGTCTTGGGTTGCTCAGTTGGTTAAGAATCCAACTCTTGATTTTGGCTCAGTTCATGATCTCATGGTTTGTGAACTGGAACCCCCACATCAGGCTGTCTGCTGTCAGTGCAGAGCCTGCTTTGGATCCTCTGTCTCCCTCTCCTTCTCTGTCCCTTCCACACTCACACTCTCCTCTCAAAAATAACCCAAAAGTTCTTAAAGCACATAAATCATTTTTAAAAAATAGGTTATTAGCCAATTAACTAACATATAATAAAGATAGGAGTCGTTTGAGTATTTCAGCTATTCCTTAAGCAAATGCTTACCACCACTTGAACCTGTAAATTGTACTACACAGTAGAATCATCTAGGGAGTTAAAAAAAAAAAAATCCCATTACCCAGGCTGCACTCTGTGACAATAAGATGAGAAGCTCTGAGAATCAGACCTAGACACAAGTTTTTTTTCTTTTTTTAATGCTTCATGAATTTGCATGCCATCCTTGCACAGGGCCCATGCTAATCTTCACTGTATCACTCCAATTTTAGTATATGTGCTGCTGAAGTGAGCACTAGACATAAGTATTTTTAACATAACCCCACCCGGTGAGTCCACTGTTCAGACAAATCTGAGAACCAGTGATATACAAAACAGACGTGTTATATATAAATCCAAGGATTCTGAATTCTGGAAAAATGACATGAAGATGCAATTGCCCAGTAATAAGTGTTTTGTGATGGTATTCTGAATCAAACCCTTCTGTGACCTTGTCTTGGCAAACTTCAAAAGAGCCTATCCTTCTTGGATTCATCCCCATTTTCACAGCTGGCTTATCAAGACATCTGTCAATTCTGTGAACCCCCTGATATTCTTCTTATAAAATCCTTTATGACAGAAGATACCCAGTTATTTAAAGCCTACACCCCTAAATGCTATATTCTTAAAGCATGATTAATGCAATAAACAATTTGAACTAGACACAAAGAGAAATTAAGCCTTTACATAGGTAAAATTAAACTGTACATTTTAAAGTAAAATTTTGAACTACTATCTATAATAATTGGTATGATATATACTAACTATCATGTATATGACAGTATGTTTTACAAGTATTTTCTCACTTACGATCCTACCGATATCATTAGGTAATTACTATAACTATACTTGTGCCACAAATGACTATTTATGGATGATGCTTATTTATGGATATGAGCTGTTTTGATGCTGAAAAGAACGGAGGGGCAAATGGAAGTACTTTGAAAATGATTACAAACTGAAAGAGTCTTGGGCTATATTAAGTTTGGTAAATGCATATTCCTTTGACATGGTTTTGGCATATGACTTCAAGCATGTTGTTATGTTTAACTGTTAATAGAACACCCTAAAGTTCATTAAGTTTCTCTCATCTATGACTAAAAGAATAAAGAAAAGCATAAACCTCTGCACATGTGTTAAAAGAATATTATCTGTTTCAGCCTGATTAATAAATTAATCATCCCATCATACAACCAGGGAATGAAGTTCACATGATATTAATTGGGGGGGGGGTATACAAAATCTTAAAATCAGGATCTGCTTTTGATACATCTTTGCATCCTTCATGACATCTAACTATTAGAGACTTCTTTTTTCAGTTTTAAAAAATTTACTGACATTTCCAAACCAGTAGAGTCAAGTAGAGTCAAAGTTTTTCCTATGTATTTATTATTTCAAGATGTATTTAGTAGAAATCAGCTCTATTTAGAAGATGGAGACACAAAATCAAAAGTAATGATCCTTTCCCTTGAAGGGTATTCTCCAAAACGAGTTTTGAGGCAAAATATTGAAAAAAAAAAAAGTAGAAATGGTGTTACTCTATTTCGGGTGATTATTAAGTGAGATAATAAATAACACTCTTCTTACTTCTATTGTTCAAGCAAGAAAACTACCAAATTTCCATCTCCATTTCTGAACTTTGCCCTAAATCTCAAAATCTTATATCCAACTGCTTAACTGGCATGTACATGTGGCTATTTACACCTAACAACAACAAAACGGGACTACTAGCTTCTGAACTTAAACCTGCTCAATCCCATACTTCCCTAGGTCAGTAAATGGCAATTTTATTCTTCTAGAGGCACAGGCAAAGTATCTTGGAATTATGCTTACCTCATTGATTTTGAGAGAGAGAGAACAAGCAGGAGGTGGGGGAGACAGAGAGAGAGGGAGATAGAAGCAGGCTTCAGACTCCAAGCTATCAGCACAGAGCCTGACGTGGTGCTTGAACCCACAACCATGCAATCATGACCTGAGCCAAAGTGAGACACCCAACCCACTGAGCCACCCAGGTGCCCCCAACTTGCCTTATTTTTTAAATCTTTCTTGTACACCTCAAACCAAAACTTATCAGCCAAGCCTGTCAGCTTGATCTTCCAAATTCATGTAAAATCTGATCTGTTTTATCACCACCCTCATTGCTATTACCTTAGCAATATATTGGAAGACCACAGGTAACACTATTTTTTAACAATAAAAGGTTGAAAGCTTTTTTAAAAAATTTTAAAGAAAAATTTTTTAGGACTAGAACATGTTAAGTATGCCCACTGCCACCACTCCTACTCAACATAGTACTGGAAGACCTACATAGACAAATCAGGCAACATACAGAAATAAAAGGCATCCAAATTAAGACAAGAAATACACTGTATTTGTGGATGACATGATCTTACATTAAAAAAGACATCTTACGGTCTCAACCCTAGAATTGTTAAAACTAATGAACAAGTTCAGTAAAGTTGCAGTATATAAAATCAACATCCAGAAATGAGTTGAACTTGCAAGCATCAACAAAATATCTGAAAAGAAATTAATAAATTTCAAATAGCTCATTCAAAATAGCATCAAAATCATACAATACTTAGGAATGAATTTAAACAGGGAGACAAAGGATGTCTCCACTAAAAACTCTGACTTCAATGAGAAAAACTGAGGAAGATGCAAACAAATATAAAGATATCCTATATTTATAGATCAGAAGAATGAATATTGTTAAAATGTCCACACTACCCAAAGCTATCTACAGATTCAATGCAATCCTTATCAAAATTCCAATAGATTTAAAATTATACTGCAAAGCTATCACAATCAAAACAATATGATAGTGGCATAAAAAATAGACATATAGGACAGAACAAAGAGCCCAGAAATAAAACCCTTTATATACAGTTATCTAATACTTGGTAAGAGAGCCAAGAATACTCAATGAAGAAAGGAAAGTCTCATCAACAAATGTTGGGAAAACTAGGTAAGCACATGCAGAAAACTGAAATTGGACCTTGATCTTAAGTAAGTCACAAAATTTAACTTGAAATTGATTAAAGATTTAAATGTGAGATCTGAAAATATAAAACTCTGAGTAGAGAACAGGGGGAAAATCTCGTCACAGGTATTGGCAATGATTTTTTGAATATGACACCAAGGCACAAGCAACAAAGTAAAATAAACAAACAAATAAATAAATGGAGCTACATCAAACTGAAAAGATTCTGCTCAGCAAAGGAAAGCATCAACAAAATGCAAGGACAACCTACATACAGAAAGGGAGAAAAGATTTGCAAACCATGCATTTAATAAGAGGTTAATATCCAAAACATATAAAGAACTCATACCAAAAAAAAGCAATCAGATTAAAAATGGGCAGAGGAAATAATAGAATGAAAATAGCCATCAGTCAACATTATAAATCCTCAGTTAAATGCAAATGAAAGCAAGGAGATGTCAACTCATACCTCTTCAAACGGCTATCATCAAAAAGAAAATAAATAACAAATATAGGCAAGGATAGGAGAAAAGGAACCTTTATGCACTATTGAGAATGTAAGTTAGTATAGCCACTATGGAACACAGTATGGAGGTTCCTCAAAAAATTAAAAATAGCACTGCCTTATGATCCAGCAATCCCACTTCTGGGTATATATCCAAAGGAAACTGAAAACAGGATATCAAAGAGACATCTGCACTCCCAGGTTTATCACAAGATTATTCACAATAGCCAATATATGAAAACAATATGTGTCTGTCAATGAAAGAATGGATAAATTGTGTGTGTGCATGCGTGTGTATTAATGATGGATTATATATCATTCTGTATATCATTTCATGTAATGTAATATATATTATTGTATAATTATGTATCATATAATGTTATAATATATATGTTATATGTAACATATATACCATATAACAATACCATGCTATGTACTTGAATATTGCTAAGATTTTAAATGTTCTCACCACAAAATAGAAATGGTAATTATATGACTTGATAGAGATGTTAGATAATGCTGTAGTGGTAATCATACTGCAGTACATAAGTAAATGAAATCAAACATAGCACATATTTCTTTTTTCTTCTTGAGAGAGTGTGTGCTAAAGTGAGGGAGAGAGGGAGAGAGAGAGGAGAGAGAGGGGGGGTGGTGAGAGAGAGAGAGAGAGAGAGAGAGAGAGAGAGAGAGAGAGAGAGAGAATGAGAATATCTTAAGCAGGCTCCACGCTCAGCGTTGAGCCCAATGTGGGGCTGGCTGGGTCCTAGGTCCCGGGGATTAGGACCAGAGCCAAAATCAAGAGTCAGAGGATCAACTGACTGAGTCACCCAGGTGCCTCAAACAAAACATACTTTAAAGTTGTTTTACACTTTAAAGTTATGTGTTATATATCAATTCTATCTCAATGAAGTTTGGGAAAACAAAACAAAACAAAACAAAACAAATTCAGATTGGCATCAGACTTTTCAACATCAACACAGAGAGCAAGACAATAGTGGAACATCATTTTTAAGAAACTGAATGACATTATGAGATAATTGTGTTATACTCAACCAAATAGTTATGTTAATGAAAATGACACATTTTAGGATATACAGAGTATAGCAAAAGAAGTACTCAGACGAACTGCAATTCCTCAAAAAGTTGTATCAGTAAGAATGAGAAATTAAAATAAACGTCCAATAAGAACATACAAACCAAAGACAAGCATTATAAAGACACATTAATTACAGAAGTTAACATGTTAGGTAACAGAATAATAATAAGATGAACAAATAAATTAAAAGTTGGTTCTCTGGGAAATAATTTTAAAGAAAAAAGAAGAGGAAAAAATTGACATCAAAAATGACTCTTGACACTAATTTCTTTAAAAAGTAAAGGAAATAAAAGAATTAATTTTTACCCTGTCTTTTTATGAGGAAATATAGTTCATTAACAGTTGAAAACAGAATCTCTTTTAAAAAACAGAATTATGACAGCCAATAAATAATGTATGCTAGTGTTTTGGACATCAAATACAATAATTGTGTCAGGAAAATATCATCAGTGGATGCTAAAAAAAGGCCAAAATTGATGTAGACAGAATATTTGCATACTGCCAAAATATAACCACAGACTATTTTATAACTGCAATGGGAAAAAATATTTGTATAATGGAGCAGTTTGGTTGTCACCCCCTTAAAAAAAGTGACCAAATTTAACATCAAGTAAACTACCTGACAATATGTTCCTCCCGATGTGATATAATCTGAAGTAAATAACTCTTTAACATTTCTTTAATGTTTACTTATTTTTGAGAGAAAGAGAGAGACGGAGCATTAGTAAGGGAGAGGCAGAGAGAGGGAGAAACAGAATCCACAGCAGGCTCCAAGCTGTCAGCACAGAGCCTGTAACGCGGCTTAAACTCGCAAACCAAGAGATCATGATCAGAACTTAAATTGTATACTTATCCAACTGAGCCACCCAGAAGCCCCAGAAGTAAATAACTCTTAAGAAATATTCCCCAAAGAAGAAATACTTAACATGGATGGAATCAAGCTATTATATATAACTTCTAAAAAGATTCAACGATATACAGAGAAAATTATCTAAAATGACCCTGTGAAGAAAAAAAAAAAAAAAAGAAACAGAAATCTAAAGTAAAATTGGCCAGGTATCTTGAAAAACTATCGCTAGGGGCGCCTGGGTGGCTCAGTCAGTTAAGCCTCTGGCTTCGGCTCAGGTCAGATCTCACCTTCATGGGTTCGAGCCCCGCGTCAGGCTCTGTGCTGACAGCTAGCTCAGAACCTGGAGCCTGCTTCTGGTTCTGTGTCTCCTTCTCTCTCTGCCCCTCCCCCTCTCATGCTCTCTCTCTGTATCAAAAATAAATAAAACATTAAAAAAAAACTATTGCTATTTTTAAAAGGGGGTGGAAAATTTCTAAATTACAGGAAATGTGGTGCATTTTCAATCAAATGCGAAGTAAAGGTGATTGAATGTTATCTTGAAAAAAAACTTGAAACAAACTATAATTAGTTAAATCATTTTTAATTACTGTAAATATAATATTGTTATTATATTATTACATTATATTATATTATAACTAAAATATTATGTTTTGGTTATTGAGGAGTATGTCCTTATGCAACATCTTTAGGGGATAACTATCATAATGTCTATAACTTTTTTTTTGAAATGGTCAATGAGGAGAATGAGGTATCTATACACATATTTATAATCTATCAATATCTACCATACCTATATCTATCTACCGAAACAATGCAAAGGATTAACAAGTTTTGAATGTATCAATTATAGTGAATGTATATTGTTCATTGTCATTCTTTCATAGTTTGGAAATTTCAATAACAGGTGGCAAATAGCCTATTTTTTTAAACTAAAGTGTAATAAATGCAACATTTTACCTACTTCCTACTTCCTCAGTCAAAAAATTTATTTATGCCTAGGGAGACTTCATTTCTTCAAACAGGACCATCTGAGGTGAATACTACTAAAAAATTTATAGTTATTTTAGTAATTCCAAACTGAATTAGTACAATTAAAAACTTTTATATTAACTTTGTAAAGAATCCAAAGTTTTCACTGAAAACTTATGCCACTAATCCTGTATCAATAAAATCTTAAACCAATCCCAGCCCGGGCAAATTATATTTTTGAAATCCTGTACTAGACATTCACAAAGGCCGGGAATAACTCATTACTAATTGACTGAAGGAGAGGGAAGGGAGCAAATATTATTGATTTCTCACTTCTCTATGACTTCTATTATCTATGATAGTTGTGTGGAGTCCGTCATCTTTGAATTTAAACTAAATTGGTCCAGAAATTATCTTTGGCAGAATAGTTTGCCTGCTTGGTGGTTGGGATTGAAGCATCCAGCTAACCATAATTTCTTCTTTCTCAGATAATGGCATTTGATGGCTTGCAATCATGGTAGTCTTGATCACTTGGATTACTTATCGTTGTGTTTTTTATTTTTTATCAATGTTATTCAAAGCTTCATAATTTTCATTTCCCTTGGAGTTCTGTGATCCTGGCTCACCAGTGTTGCACTAGATAAGGGATAATCCTAGCAATATTGTATGCTAAATGTTACCAGAGTTTACCAAAACTTTCCTTTCTAGGTACATGAATGCTTTTAACACTCTTTTGGGTTTTTTTTAAAAAATATTTTTAATGGTTTTTTTTTTTTTTGAGAGACAGAGACAGAAACAGAGACAGAGACAGAGAGAGCAGGGGAGGGGCAGAGAAGGCAGCGAAAGAGGGAGACAGAATCCAAAGCAGGCTCCAGGCTCTAAGTTGTCATCACAGAACTGGATGCAGGGCCCAAACTCATGAACCATGAAATCATGACCTAAGCCAATGTCTGATGCTCGACAGACTGAGCTACCCAGGCACCCCAAACTCTTATAGGTAAGGAGAATCATATGACTAGATCTAACCAATAAAATGTGAGCAATGGAAAGTGATGTGAGACTTTCCTAGTCTGAAACAGCAAAAAATCATTGAGAGAAACTCCAGCAACTCTGCTTGCTTCATGAGCAAGATTAGCCATGTGGGAAGCGCCTCCTCCATTGTATATTAATATAAACTAAACCTTTTTTTAGGTGCTGAGATGCAGGAGTTAATTTGTTAATGTGGCATAAGCTAGCCTATCCTAATACACATGGCTTCTTCCTTCCCCTGTGAGTGAGGATATTTGCTTGGTTGCTGTATTACCACTGACACGGCCATTTAATTTGGGATTATTAGGCCTTGAAACTAGCGCAGTAGAAAATCTTAGCATCAGTTCTACATTTGTTTCAGCTAGAGAATTACACTTCACAGATTATTGGGCCAAAGCTGTAGTTGCTCCTGAAATCTGTATTTTAGTCACCTCCTGAAGAGTAATACATCTGGAGTGTACTCCCAAAGATACTTACGGTACTTGCTTACCCCAGCTATTGATGATATGTGCCTCAAGTAGCATTTGTTCTGCTGTATCCCTTTTGGCAGGAGTGGGATCTATTCTATTCCTTTCAGAGAGATCCTACTTAAATTTTCGTAGTTTGATATGCCTGTTCATTTAGTTCCATTCCTTTTCAATTATACCTAGAACTTACATTTGTTTACTGAAACTTATTTTTTACTTTCCCTTGGTTTTTGGATCAGATGTTTGTTTTTCAAATAACCCCTTAGATTTTGAAATCTGTAGTATCTCACAGTAAGATATATGAAACCAGTGAATTCTGTTCAAATAAATCATGTCATTCTTTACCCTCTCCGATTTGGTTAACACTATCCTGATGAATTCCCACACCAACTCTTAACACTGGGCTGACTGGCTCTCCTTCAATATATTTCCAATATGTTGTGAACTTTCCTTAATGTCCTAATTCTGTAACTTTCTTGAGGTGTTCCTAGGAGAGAGATAATTGTTAAATGTCCATCTATAATTTCCAAGTCACATAGAATCCCATTTAATATTGATTGTTCATGAAAAAAAATTTCTTTTTCCTTCCTTCTCAATATCTATCTGTTCTGGACTAGTAGATTCATATTTCCCTGTCATGTATCATTAGCTTGGTTAATAATATCTCAATTTTTAAGGAATTATCTTTTTCTTCTGCCTTTATCAGTTGTTTTTTTTTTTTAAGTTTTTAATTTATTTTTGAGAGACAGAGAGACAGCATGAGAAGGGGAGGGTCAGAGAGAGGGAGACACAGAATCTGAAGACAGGTTCCAGGCTCTGAGCTAGCTGTCAGCACAGAGCCCAATGCGGGGCTCGAACCCACAACCGTAAGATCATGACCTGAGCTGGAGCCGGACGCTCAACCGATTGAGCCACCCAGGCGCTCCTATCAGTTAGTTTTTATTTATTTTACTTTTCATCATACACTGCTTTTACTCAAATAAAATTAATGCAAATTTTCTGTTAAGTCCTGAGAAAATTTGATTTCCAGAGACAGTTTTATAGGCACAACCCTTTCCGACTGCCCACTTCGGGCATTTAGCTCTAGGTATACACTTTATAATAGGGGCTTCCATTCCTCATTGTCTATAAATTAAATAAATTGAATTATCATCTCAGTGCTACACAAGACTTCGTTTCTAGGCACATTTGCTACCATACAAAGCCACACACATCACATCACATGAACCCATCAAGAATAAGTCCCCCTCACAGTTCCCCACCCAGCCTAAAGGCTTCTCCAAACTGCAGATAGAAAGAGAAAAATTTGGATCAACTAATCTAGAAAGGCTTGCTTATGTTTTACATCAAATAAGTTGAGCTAGACGCTTATACTAATTCTGTTATCATAGACAGAATGTAGCTGTCTCTTCCACATAACATCTTAGCCTATAGTTCTGATAAGCACTATAAATATGAGAAAAAATATTCAGTCCATTAATGCCATAATATCTCTTAGACCCTAATGGTTTGCTAAAACTCAATAAATTCAAGTTGCCCCTAATTTCATTTTCAAGACTCTCCAACAAGGTCAGATTTGACAAAAACAGCATGCGGCTGACAGAAGATGAGTAGACTCCCCAGCAAAGACACAGAAGAGGTGTAGCCACCAAATTATTTTTCCATTTCATTAATTTCAGATTTTCTAACAATGATTTTTACTTAGCTCTGGTTTATAATGTTGTCATTTACAAGTTTCTTAAGAGAGCACTAAATTCATTTATTTTTAGACTTTCACATTTAATACATTAAAAACATTATTTAATAATGTAGGCATTTACCACTATAAATTTTTGAGGTGATAAATTACACCTTTTCAAAGGACTTTTTTTTATGAAAGTTTTATGAAGTTTTTCATTAGTTTCAAGATAGTTTATAATTTTTTTGTTTCATCCTATGCCATTTAAGAATGTTTCTTATATTCTAATTAGTAACTACTTTTGTTATTACAATTTTATTATTTTCTATTTTGTAAGATTAGAAACTTACCTACACAACCTGCTTTTTAACACTTTCTGCATATTATTGGTGACCAATAATGCTAATTTTTACAAATGTTTCAAGATACTCATGAAAATATGTAAAACAAATACAATTTTACCCATTGTTTTTATGAGATCTATGTGTTCTGAAAGAGGTTTATTTAAAACCTACCTCATAATGTTAATTCCATCAATTTCTTCTTGAATTCCATTGTTTTGTATTATAGATTTGGGCACTACGTTGTTTGATATATAGAGTAATATGGCCCTAAACCCTTCCTAGTTAATGGCGTATTGATTGTTATGTACCATTTCTCCTATTCATACCCTGTCACTTTTTATGCTATTAAACTTAGTTTTTTTCTTAACTAATATTTATGTTGATTTTTCTGCTTGTATTTTTGTTTGTTTTTTAGGGTCTCTTTTAGCATACACTGTGTAATCAAATGTAGTTTTAAATATAGTTTTTTTTTTTTTAACAATTGAAATAAGCTTTGGGGGATAGCATATAACAGTGTTTTTTATGTGTGTCTGTTTTTTAACCCACTCAACAATGTCCCATTTATGCTAGGAGAATTTGCTCCAATCACATTTATTGTATAACAAAATTTCAGCTTATTTCTTCTACTTTAATCACATGTATTATTAATTTTAGTTTGCTGCTTTCAGCTTTTACAATTCTTTTCAATTTTTCTGGTTAGAACAAGTTACTATCGATCTTTCTCTTTGCTTTGTCTGTGGACATTCCATACCACCTCATTCTGCTATTGCTTACCCAGTGTTCCCAAATTTGATAATCACACATGTGGTTCTATTCTGTATAAAGAAATATTATATAAAGAAATATTTCAATTATTTTTTTGAACTAAATACTCTATGTTTCTGTACTGCCCTGTCCCCAAAATGAATCTTTTTTAGATGTTTTTCTTCTACCTCATTACCCCAACCTCAGTCCCAAATTCCTAGAACATGCTAGTAACTTCTAAGTTAGCCTATTATTAGGATTTCCCTACAGTATGTTAACAGATTGCTTATTTAACACCTAAATTACATAGACACAGTCACTCTTCAGCATCTTTTTATATTTAACTATACATTTTAAGATGTATTTTCATTGCTGTTGCCTGTCCTTTTAGACTCCTCCTATCTAGAGGTAACTGTTTTGATTTTTTTTCCATTTTCTAGAGTTTTGTCTCAAGGAAACCTCAGACTGGTAATGTTAATGATACATTCTCTCATTCTTGCAACACCTCAAATGTCTTTCAACCTCCCTAATAGATAAATTGTATCCTGGCTTATTGCCATATTCTTGGACTGTAGCCTTTCTGCTCTATACTCTGCAGGTGTTATTACAATGTCATTAACTTTCAGGGTTGTAGAAGAGAAGTCTGTAATTGGTCTGATTATTTTTATTTACTAAGGAACCTCTTTTCTGAGGCTGGAAAACTATATATTTAACAGCAACAACATAAAAGTTATGCTTGGCATTAGGCAAGGTTATCAGAATACACCCAGGCAAGGACATTTTTTATCAATGTTTCCAGGAACTTAGTGATTATTTGCAATCTGAAGCCTCAAGTATTTCTCAAGAGAAGAAAGTTTTCTTTATTATTCAATTATTTTTTCCTGTCTTTCTTCTATTCATGTTTCCTACATGAAATACATCTATCTGCAAGGACTCCTAAATATATCCTCTTGTCCTGTATCTTTCATTTCTTTATTTCCATTGCTCTGTAGTTTTACTCTGTATTTTGCTTTTTTTTTTAATATTTGATTGTCTAGGAGGTTAATTTTGGTCTCTTTAGTGTCCATAATTCTTAGTTTATTTGCTGACTCAGTTTTAAAATTATCCAATTAATTGACAAAATGGTTTTAGTTTCAAATGAACTCCTATTAAATGAGTATATTATTAGATTGCTACTTTATTGTTTAATGTGTTGTCTGTGTTCCCTTATGTTTGATTTTATAGGAGCAGCCCATTTTCTACTTTCTACTTCTTCTTGCAAGTCATGTTACTTTATTTTTTTTTTTTACACTCTCTGAGACTTAGTTACAATTTCTGTGAGAAGTTATAGAGTGGAGGTTTCATAAATTGTAGGAGATAAAACCTTATCTGACCCTCTCCATTTACTCCTGTAAATGTAGGGTTGACAGTCTCTCCTGAGGCACCAGGAGAAAGCTACTCATCTCTCAGTCTTACCCTCATGAACCCTTAGACCAACAAAGCCAGGATTATTGCTTGTTGCAAGGAGGAATGCCACACACACAAAAGAACTGTTAGGTCTGACCCAACAAAAGAAAAACTAGAGTGATTATAGAATTAGGCAGAAAGAAGAGTTACAGGGACATTGAAAGGAAGCAGTGTTTTGATAGGTCATAGCAAAGGACTATATGCAAAAGGTCAACATCAGTGAATAAGTAAACCTGTGGGTCTTATGAGAACTGTCCCTGAAGCCAGCCTTGCCCTTCTCATCTGGATATATGAATCTCTGCAGGCCACTTCTTCTCCATATTTTTAATATTCTGATCTTTGTACTTTACTGCTAATTCCCAGGCTCTGTCCATTTTTTCTTCTTATTTTTCTTCCTGGACCTTGCAGACTCTGAGGACCCTCTTCTCCCTTAAGGAGTGGCTTTTCTAGTGGCCTTAGCAGATGGCCACTGCTCAGAAAGGATAGCTATTGGGGCGCCTGGGTGGCTGAGTTGGTTAAGCATCTGACTTCAGCTCAGGTCATGGTCTTGTGATCGGTGAGTTCAAGCCCCAGGTCGGGCTCTGTGCCGACATCTAAAATCCCAGAGTCTGCTTTGGATTCTGTGTCTTCCTCTCTCTCTTTCTCTCCCCACTCACACCCTGTCTTTCTCTCTCAAAAATAAGCAAACATTAAAAAAATTAAAAAAAAAAGATAGCTATTATTTGGTTTTACATTGGCTGGACAGGGAATCTTGGGGAAAAAAATGTCAAGCCATCCTCTTCCTAGAATCTCCTAGCAGCTTCCATTTTAACTGCCTATTCCATGATATGTGTTTTATACATGTTATTTCAATTTTTCCTTGCCAGGAAGTCAATTAGGCAACAGTATTCTTATTTTATATGACAAAACAGAAGACTGAAGAAATTCAACAATTTTCCTCAAATTTTATAACCAATGCTGGCCCCAGACTGTGGACATGGACACTTAAATTTGTCATGTGCTTTCTACCATATACCATGAATATGTGTTGTGTTGCTGTGTTAAAATCTGATGGAGACACTATCTTAAGATAGAAGTGGAGTGTAAGGAGGTTCGTAACTTAGCACTGATATCTATCTTTGCATACATGTGCTCTTGCTAGGACCACCTCATCGAGGGATTAGAGCCCAAGCTTCAGGTTTAATGGTAAGAAGAGAGATGCTGCCTCTTCCTTGTCTAGCTATGGTAAGGCCCACTTCCCACAGGCTTGGGAAGGCACAGCAGAGAGCCTGGTTAAATACTTGGCAAATACTTCTCAAGAAACAGATAAGAAAATCTGAACTCACAGGACTTAGAGTATATTTTTCTACTATGTTAGAAAGCTGGAAATGGATGTTTAGAATATTGTTGGGAAGGTTTTGCCAAGAAGAATCCAAAAATTCTGAAAATATTTACTCCCCTAATTTCTGCTGTGAAGCACTTACAGCTCACCTTAGTTTTAGTCTCAGAAATACACAACAGCATGCAGCAGCCTTTGATGTTTTATTAAAGAAGTACTTTGATGATCTACTCATGGGTGCAGGAAATTGCATCTCTGCCAGTCAACCTTTCCATGCCCCTTGCCAAACACCCCCACTAGAAGCTTATTCTGTGGCATAGGTTTGGCCTTGTGGTTTTGTTTTTGTTTCTTTGGTTTTTATTTTTTTAAACTAGCTCATTATATAGTATATTCAAAATTTGAAAAATAGTCCATGATGAAAACCATAGAAATGTTTATTGGATAGTAACTAGGAAAAGTCTAGGCATTACAAAATGAAAGAAGAAGGAAAAAGAAGAAGGAAGAAGGAGGAAGGAAGGAAGGAAGGAAGGAAGGAAGGAAAGGAGGAAGGAAGGAAGGAAGGAAAGAAGGAAGGAAGGAAGGAAAGAAGGAAGGAAAAAAGAAAGGGAGGGAGGGAGGGAGGGAGGGAAGGAGGGAGGGAGGGAAGAGAGAGGAACGCCTGAGTGGCTCAGTCGGTCAGGTGTCCAACTTTAGCTCAGGTCATGATCTCACAGTTTGTGAGACTGAGCCCCAGTTCGGGCTTTGTGCTGACAGCTCAGAGCCTGGGGTCTGCTTCAGGTTCTTTGTCTCCCTTGCTCCCTGTTCCTTCCCTGATCATGCTCTGTCTCTCTGTCCTTCAAAAATAAACATTAAAACAAATTTAAGAAAGAAAGAAAGAAAAAAGGTTTAGGTATTATCTTGAAAAAAATGTTTTGGTATACATTTATGAGTCTGTATAAAAGCAAAATGTTTTTCTTAAAATCATTAGCAATGCTTTACTCTTGGAATAGTTAGTATAGATTAGATAGTTTTCATTTGCTCCTCAGGATCAATCTCCATCCACCTTTCTTCATCCTGCTCTGTCCCCCAAGATACTGCCTTCTTTACTTCTGTTGATTGTATAAAAGGACTCCTTAGTTCATTGGTTTCTAAGAGTTAGTTGAATTATATGAACAGAAATCAGTAAATGGAGAGCACAAAAAGAGAAGGGAGGCTGAAAGACAGTAAAGCTGGAGTATTTATTCTTTCTGTTCCCTTCTTTCCATAAGTTGGATTTTTCCTTTTATTGAGGACTCAGCTCCTGTTTGATCACCCTCTTCATATAGCTATACACTTTGGGTAATGGTAACTCCTTTTTTTCCTTCCATTTTCAGATTTAGTGTTTGCAGTAACTCTGCTTGTAGTCAGGAAGTTGCCAGTACTAAGGAATTTACTATTTTTTCCTAATCCCTGCTGAAAAATCTTTCTAAATAGTTCCTTTATTAAGCTCTCTCAAATAACCTAGGATGGGCAATGCCACGTGCTTCTTCCTAGAATGCTGACTGATGTACAATGTAAAAAGTATTCAGTTGTGGATAGTGTAATGTTAATAAAAGAAAATCTATGGATTAATCTTTAACTGAAGTCAAAACACTTGGTCTTAATTTAAAATCTGATCTCTCTCAGTTTCAAGTTTAGAGAAATTTATTACCTATCTAACATCAGATTTCTCAAGGGTAAAACACTTTCTCATATTTCTTTATTTTTCACTTCTTAAGTTTATTTAGATATTTTGAAAGAGAGAGCAGATAGGGACAGAAAGAGAGGGAGACAGAGAGAATCCTTAAGTATGCTCCATGGTCAGTGCCGAGCCTGATGCCTGGGGCTCCATCTCACGAACCGTGAGGTCATGACCTGAACCAAAATCAAGAGTCAGACATTTAACTGACTGAGCCACGCAGGTACCTCTCTAATAGGAGTATTTTAAATGGGATAAAAATTGGTGCAGTGCCTAGAAAACATGGGAGTGAATAAATAAGGGTCATGACAGTTTTTGAGTGGCATCTACATAGCTAAGCTAGAATTATGTTTCCTAGAATCCTTGCTTGTATAGTTGTAGATTGGTGTTGGCTCTAAGAGGAATGTGCATGATAATTATAAGGCGGCAGTAAAGCAGCAGCCATTTTTTCTCTGAATAGAGATACTGAGTCAGGAGCTCTTGTGGATGCCATTCATCTTTATTAATCTGTTGACTCACCCTGTTGGCCTGAGGCAGCATCAGGGCTCACACCTTCTCCAGTTTCCATTAGGACTCTCAGTTTTCTGAGTCCTGGGCCAGAGGAAAAAGTGCCAGTGTCTTTTGCAAGTTGCTTACACCATTAAGGCTGAAAGCATTTAGAGGCGGATGGTAGTCCAATTCATCCTCCCAGATACCAAGGCGTCCTCATGCTCCCCAATTTTATGTCCAGGTTGTCTTCCCAAAAACTGATTTTGTGGATATGTGGTTTCTTTAGTCTCCCACCAGACAAAGAGGCAGTTTCCACAAGTTAAAAACAAAAAAAAACCTCTCACAACTATAGACGGCCTAATCCTTATCATAGTCTTTTATTCTATATTACTCGAGGTGGCTCTGTTCACCTGATTGAATTTAGCTGATACACCAGCCCTCTTCTTCCCCTGTTAGTGACATGAGCACAAACATGACTGAGTGGATCTCAGAGAATATCAGAATTTGTTATCCAATGAAAATGGGGAGAGTAAAATAATGTAATAAGCATTTTACGATGTGGATCATGAAGTTAAAGACAAAACAAAACAAAAAACTAAAATCTAGAAGTCTTTATTTCAGGAATTAAACTCGCACCTCAACCTTGGTCCCAGATTTCAAGAGTAGCTTGGAGTTCAAGTCTTTTTGGCCTTAGTTTTCTCCATTCTACATGCACAATACAAAAGCTCTGTTCAGTGCTTGGAAAAGGAGATGGGGTGACAATTACTGATTATTAATTTTCACTGGGCTTATTGAGCAAACACTTGGCTTTTTTTCTCCTCAGATTCCTGTCATTGTCAAGTTTAACTTCCAAGGTTTCGCTCCCAGATAAAATTTCATGCTCATTTAGCACATGAGACCTTTAGAGCCGACAGAAGTGATCCACCTGGAACAGCCCAGCAACCCTATGCTTAGTCCCAGAAAGTGACAGAAATAGTCTTCTTTGTCTCCTGGATTCTCTATGGGTCATTTAATAGCAACAGTTTCTCTTTATTCTTTTCCTTTTTGAATGGTGCTTTTGTGAGTTGGAGTCTTGATGTCGCTGTCACAAACCTCCCACTTCAGAGGTTAAACTACAAGATCTAATGAGGGGAAATTATTTTTAGCTTAGCCTCTAGCACTATAAATTCCAGAAAATTTTTGAATTAGGCTTTATCACTTTATAGAAAAAAAAATAGCTGGCCGCCAAACTGTTTTAACTCTCTTTCCGTCTCCCTCCTTCTAGGTAAAACCTAACTAGGTGATTTGTTTTTTAATAGTATTTTAAATGACTTTGGTAGCATGGCTGTTTAATTCAACAAAAATTATTTTTTATGTCTTTGTTCTCTAATTGGAACTTTATCTCTGACAACTACTGTTAGACTAACAAAGACTCTGCCCACCATCAGTGATACGTGAGCAGGGATTCTGATACCTTCATTTCACAGTGGAAAATAGAATTTTCCTGTAAGATCTAATATTGAGGTTGAAAGAAAAACAGATTATACCACTTTATCCTTAAAAGCTGAAGCATTTCTCTTAAGGTAGAATTCCTCCTAACTCAGAGTTAATAAATAAAATGGAAGCTGAGTCATATTGGAAAGAAGCCCAGTTGTGAATTGGGCTTTCTTCTCTACATTAGGTCTTACCCAAGCCCTAGGCTACTGTCCTCTGAATCCTGGCTTTGGACATTTTATTACTTATTAACGACTTCACTGTAGAGGGGCTGAAAGAATTGGAAAGTAAAAGTAAAGAAAGCCCTTGTTTGCAGACTGATGATCATGAGAAGAAAATATTTATTGCACAACTACTATCTTCTAGGCAATGGGATATTGTGGAGATATCATATTTTTACAGACTGGTTGGGTAGAAAGCTACAAATTACAAGTATAAAGTTAATTAGCACTACTTGCTAAAAATGTTACAACATAAGCTTTTGTTCTCAAGAAATTTTAAATATCATTAGTGGGAGCTAATGGGCCTCATGACTGACTGAGGGGAACTATCACTATTTCTAATACCAGGGAAGGGCATATTCCAGACAAAACCTGCAGGAGGTTGAAAACTCTCCTCCTTAAAGAGGTTATGCATAGTGTAAAAGCTATTTAACTAAGGGCAGAAGTGTGCTAAGAAACAAAGGAAGACAATCTCATATAAACAAGATAGAGATCTTGGAGTCTTAGTTAGAACACTAAAAAGAGAGGTCCATCAATTATTCCAACTATGGTAAAACCAGAGTATCAATCATGATGATAAGGCAACATTTATTATTTTCTATGGCCCAGGAATTATGCTAAATCCTTTATATACATCATTACATTTTTTAAAATGTTATTTTAGAGAGGGGCAAGGAGAGAGAGAGAAAAATTTTTTGTTTGTTTTAATGTGTATTTATTTTTCAGAGAGAGATTATGAGTTGGGGAGGTGCAGAGAAAGGAAGGATCTGATGTAGATTCCATGTTGACAGCAGAGAGCCCAATGTGGAGCTCAAACCCATGAACAGTGAGATCATAACCTGACATTTAGCCAAATGAAGCATCCAGGAACCCTGAGAGAGAGAATCTTAAATAGGCCCCCCACTCAGCATGGAGCCAAGCTGGGATCAGGACCTGAGATAAAATCAATAGTCTGGCATTCAACTGACTGGCCCACCCAGGCACCCCAATACATCATCACATGTATTGTCAAATAATATTACCACCATTTTACAAAAGAGTGAACAGAGGATTTAAAAGTCCAAATTCACACAGCAGTGAGTCAAAGAATTTAGACTCAAGCCTTAAATCAATTTTAGTCCAGAGATCATGATTTAAATGTTAAAGATAAATAGAATGGCTCAGACAACAAAGAAAAACTGTGCCGTTGTGAGTTTAGGTGGATGAAATTTTATGCAATCTGAAAAGGTGAAATTCAAACTGAGCCTTCAGGTTTGAAGAAGCTGAATGGGAATACAAAGTATTCTTCAAAAAATGAACATAATTATATAGGCAAATAAAAAAAGGAGTGTTTGAAATCAGTGGGTCACTGGCCTGAAGTTTTCAAAAGGTTTGTGGGTTAGGAGCACTTGGGTGGCTCAGCTGGTTGAGTATCTCTTAACCCCAGCTCAGGTCATAATCTCACAGTCTGTAATATCGGGCTGCAAGATAGGGCTCTGGGCGGACAATGTAGAGCCTGCTTGGGTTTCTCTCTCTCTCTTCCTCTCTCTTAGCCCCTCCCCCACTCAATCACTCTTGTTCTTGCTCTCTCAAAATAAATAAATGTTAAAAAAAAAAAAGGTTTGTGTGTTAATAACACCAACTATTCATGGACACTATTTTTCCATGAAAATTTGCTATGGCAATATTTCCCCAAAATGATATATTTGTATAACAAATATTTACATACTTAGGTATCTTCTTTAATCTATTAAGCTGAAAGTATATGAAAGATAGAAAAAACCATCCGATAGCTTATTTTAAATTTCTAGTTAAGAAACCTAGTTGTGTCAATGAACTAATATAAATGTCAGATAAATGTGAAGTATGCATTATTTTTTTTAATAAAATGAAACTCCCAGAACTTATCCAAAGTAGGATCAAGTCTCCATTTCCAAATATTTACAAGACCATTTTGGAATGAAAAGTCAGAATGAACTTAGAACCAAATTATATTCTACTTTTTGGTTCATCCAATTTTTTGAAACATTTCCGTCTCCAGCAGAAACTCTTCACTTATGTCAAGGTAGCCATACAAATGCAAAACTTTGCTTTAAGAAAAGGTCTCTTGCACATTTTGACAGCAGCTTCATTGAGCAAGAACTCACACTGGAGAAAGAGAAACAAAAAGTGATGAGGGCCCATAAGGCAAGTTGAGGGCACAAGATAGCACAATCCCCCAGTCCCTCAAGTGAGATATATGCCTTCAGGCAGTCCCGGCTCCTCAACAACAAAGGAAAGGACAGAAAACAAATGGTTAAACTGATAGTCTTCATCAGTTTACAAATATCTTAGTAATATTATAAGAAAACGGTAATCTTATCAATAGACTCATCTCCAGGAACTCCCTACTGTCATAATGATAATGTTTTGCAAGAGGGAAAAACAACCTTAGCTTGACAATAACTAGGTCTCTAGTAATCTGTAAATCCTTTTCAGAACATGGGAATCCCTTTAGGAAACTTCCTCCTGACTCTACCTCCCCCAACTCCACAGTATAAGCAGCTACTCTGCACAACCCAGTTCAGCTCTCCCTGCCCATGGGTCCTGTCCCAGTGCTTTAATAAAATTGCCTTTTTGTACCAAAGATGTCTTTCAGAATTCTTTCTTGGCTGTTGGCTTCATACCCCCAACGCCCCAAAAACCCATTAAAAAGTACTGACTTTATCAATTACCTTTAGCAACAAGTATATAGCTGCTCTAGGCAACGTGAGCCTAAAGTAGGCTGGAGGTCTGGAGGTTAAACCAAGAAGAGCTAAGTAAATCTTAACCTCAATGCTCCTGATTCAAAATGTCTGCCAGTCTTACTTGTTAACACCAAAAAGATGTTAGAGATGAGATCTAGGGATCTAGAAATAAGAATGATGCCATGGCAACATTTCCAGCAGATCTTTGGATCTTTGCATTAACCTTATATTCTACAAATAAAATTGCAGACTTGTTCCTTTATACAAATCAACCTTTGCCATATATTATTAAGTATTTGTAGTACTCCTTTGATCCAGATAAACATTAGTGGGGTATTCTTTTCCAATGATTTAGGAATTGTTGATTATTAAATTTTTCTAGTAAAAAATGTCTGTGATTGTAGATGAAACTGCATTTTATTTGTTTGGAAGGGGTAATTTTCTGCTATGTGACTCAGAGGTGAAGGTGGTTTCATAGCATGAGAGATAAAGCATGGTGTACTAGACTGTTTTTTTCTGATGTGGATTTTCCCCTTAAATGGAAGATTTCCATGCAAGTTCAAAAGTCAGGCATAGAAGGGGCAAAAGGCCAGCTTAGCATTACCAGATCTCAGATGACAAGTGAAGTCTGGAAAAAATAGCAGGTTACAGAGAAGGTTGGCACTGGGTCAGAAAGAACTCAAATCTAAGAGGGTTTATCATTAAAGCCTGGGTATATTTCTTTGTTTCTAAATATCCTATAGATTTATCTTCTTTTATTCTAGATATAGTATCTTTGGCATTCAGGTATCATCTTCATTTACTATATTTTCTGGCTTTACTAGAGGTCCATTAAGGGAATTCTGCTATAAGAATACAATTAGATTCTCCTTAGAATGAAAGAAATATCTTTAGAACAACAAACCTTAACATCTTAACCTTTCTCACCATCCCACTTCCCAGAATCCACACAGCTGAGAAATCACATGTAAATTCATTGGTAGCAATGTTTCAAAAGTAGCAGTTCTTCTTAATGGGGACGGTGGGAGGGGTGGAGTTACTCATCTTGACCTGTGTGTAACAGCGTTTCAGAAAGACATAAGTAGACTGAAAAAGCACTCCAGATATCCTATACATCTTAGAGAAATGGACATCATTCTCTCCTTCTCTAAGCAACCTGTTGAGAATCTTTTGTATGGAAGCTGAGAGTCCCAGCCTGGTATGGTGCTATCTTATCAACAGCCAGACTAACCATAAGTTTAGGCCAATGATGACCATGGACACAGGTACAAAGGAAAGAAATTAAGTATTCAATGTTTGATAACTAAAAATAAGCAAAGTGCAAAAGAGAAAGAAAGAGAGAGAGAGAGAGAGAGAAATAAAAATAGATATAAGAAAGAAAAAGAAAGATCTCAGCATAGGAATTATTAAAAAATTGAACTCCAGTGTTCTCCAGGATAGATTATGTGTCAGGCTACAAAACAAGTTGCAATAAATTTAAGATTGAAATCATGTCATGCATCCTTTTCAACTATAATAGTACGAAGCTAGAAACCAATCAAAAGAAAAAAAGAACTGGAAAAAAAAAGTAGAAGATAAACAACATGCTATTAACAGCCCATGGGTCAATGAAGAAATCAAAGAGGAAATTAAAGAATACATGGAAACAAGTGAAAATGAAAACACAACAACCCCAAATCTTTGGGGCATAATGAAAGCAGTTCTAAGAGGGAAATTTATAGCAATACAGGTCCATCTCAAGAAACAAACAAAAAATCTCAAAAGCAAAAACAAAACAATCCAGACTTACACCTAGAGAAACTAGAAAAAGAATAAACAGAGTCCAAGGTGAACAGAAGGAAGAAAATCATAGAGTCAGAGCAAAAGAATTTAAAAAACCACTAAAAATTCAATAGAAAATACTACTGAAACCAGTAGGTGTTTCTCTGAAAAGACAGGATAAACTTTTAGCCTGATGCATCAAGAAAAAGAGAGAAGACCTGAATAAATAAGATCAGAAATGAAATAACAGAAGTAACAACTGATACTACAGAATTACAAAGGATCGTATGAAGATTATATACCAATAAATTGGACCACCTAGAAAAAAATGGATAAATTCCTAAAAACATACAACCTTCATAAACTAAATCAGAAATAAAAAATCTGATCAGACCAATTGCTAGTAATGAAGTTAAATCAGTAATCGAAAAGCTCCCAACAAACAAAACTCCAGGACCAGATGGATTCACTAAATATTTAAATCTAGTAAGCATTTAAAGAAGGACTAATATCTATTTTTGTCAAACTATTCCAAAAATAGAAGAAGGATAGCTTCCAAATACATAGGCCAGTATCACCCTGATACAAAAACCAAAGATACTATATTCCAGAAATAGAAGAAGGATAGCTTCCAAATACAAGGCCAGTATCACCCTGATACAAAAACCAAAGATACTACATAAAAAGAAAACTACAGGTCAGTATCCTTGATAAACATAGATGTAAAAATCCTTGACAAAATATCTGCAAACCGTACAGATAATACAACAATACATTAAAAGAGTCATCATTTATGATCAAATGGGATTTATTCCAGGGATGCAAAGATGGTTCAATATTCACAACTCAATGTGATATACTACATCAACAAAATGTAGGATTAAAAAAATCACATAATCATATCAATAGATGCAGAAAAAGAATGACAAAGTTAAACACCCTCACATGATAAAAACTCTCAATAAAGTGGGTTTAGAGGGAATATACCTCAACATCATAAAGACCATATATGAAAAGTCCACAGCTAATATTATACTCACTTGTGAAAAACTAAGAGCTTTTCCTTGAAGATCAGGAAAAAGACTAAAATGTCAACTCTCACCCTAATTCTTCAAAATGGTACTAGAATTCCTAGCCACAGCAATTAGACAAAACAAAAGTAAAAGACACCCAAATAGGTAAGAAAGAGGTTTAACTGTCACTATTTGTAGTAGACATGATACTGTACATAGAAAACTCTAAGCACTCTACACAAAAAAATTATTAAATTAATTCAGTAAAGTTGAAGGTGTTTCTATATACTAATAATGAAGTAGCAAAGAGAAGTTAAGAAAAGAATCATACTCACAATTGCACTGAAAAGAATTAAATAGCTAGGAATAAATTTAAGCAAGGAGGTGAAAGACCTATACTCTGAAAACTATAATACATCGATGAAAGAAATTGAAGATGACACACACAAAAAATGGAAAGATATTCCATGCTCATTGATTGAAATAATTAATATTAAAATATCCATTGTACCCAAATCAATCTACAGATTTAATGCAATCCCTATCAAAATACCAACAACATTTTTCATAAAACTAGAATATTCCTAAAATGTGTATGGAACCACAGAAGACTCCCAGCAGCCAAAACAATCTTAAGAACAAAGCTGGATGCATCACAATCCCAAACTTCAAGATATACTAAAAAGCTGTAATATTCAAAGCAGTATGGAACTGGAACAAAAATAAACATACGGATTAATGGAGGAGCATAGAGAACTCAGAAATAAAGCTACACTTTTATGATAAATTAATCTTTGACAAAGGAGGTCAGAATATACAATTGGAAAACAAAATAAAACAAAACACTCTCTTCAATAGTCAATGTTGGGAAAATTGGACAGGTAAATGTAAAAAAAAATGAAACGGGACTATCTTACACCAAACATAAAAATAAACAAAAAATAGATTAAAGGTCTAAATGTGAGACCATAAAACTATTAAAAGAAAACCTAGATAGTAATTTGACACCGGCCTTAGCAAATTTTTCTAGATATGTCTTCTCAGACAAGGGAAACAAAAGCACAAATACATTATTGGGACTATATTAAAATAAAACTTTTTCACAGTAAAAGAAACTATCAACCAAACAAAAAGGCAACTTATGACGAGAAGAGCATATATGTAAGTGATAAATCCAGTAAGAATTTCCAAAATACATGAACAATTTACACAACTGAATGCCAAAATCATCATCATCATCATCATCATCATCATCATCTGATTAAAAATGGCCAGAGGACTTGAATAGGTATTTTTCTAAAGAAGACATATAGATGGCCAACAGACATATGAAAACAGGCTCGACATCAGTAAACATCAGGAAAATGCAAATCAAACCACAATGAGGTATCATTTTACCCCTCTCAGAATGGCTAGAATCAAAGACAAGAAATAACAAGTATTGCCAAGGATGTGTAAAAAAAAGTAAGTCTTGTACACTGTTGGTAGGAATGTAAATTGGTATCACCTACTATGGAAAATAGTATGAAGATTCCTCAAAAAATTAAAAAATAAAAATGCCATAAGATCCAGTAATTCCACTACTGGGCATTTACTCAAAGAAAATAAAACACTAATTCAGAAAGACATATGCAACCCTTATGTTTATTGCAGCATTATTTAGAATGGCCATTATATAGAAGCAACGCAAGTGTCCATTTACAGATGAATAAAGAGGAAATGGCACACGCACAAGTGTGTACGCTCACGCACGCGCGCGCACACACACACACACACACACACACACACACAGGAATATTACTCAGCCACAAAAAAGAATGAGATCTTGGCTCTGTCGAAACACGAACCAATCTAGAGGGTAATGAGCTCAGTGAAGTAAGTCAGACAGAGAAATACAAATACCATGATTTCAATTTTATGTGGAATCAAAAAAATGAATAAATGAACAAAGAGCCAAACATACCCATAAATACAGAGAATAAACTGATGGTTGCCAGATGGGCAAAACAGGTGAAGGGTAGTGAAAGATATTGGCTTCCAGTTACAGAAGGAATAAGTCATGGAAATAAAAGGTGCAGCGTAGGGAATATAGTCAGTGGTATAGTAAAAGCACTGTATGGTGACAGATGGTAGCTACACGTGTGGTGAGCATAGCATAACATATAGACCTATTGAATCCTATACTCTATACTTGAAACTAATGTAATACTGTGTCAACCACACTTCAATAAAAAATAAAATTCTGTTCACTTTTTATGCATATTTTACAGCATGACTTTGTCTTTATTTTGAAATATACTGCATGGGGCCAGGGTGGCAGGGTACTTTTATGGCTTTCATGTTAAAAGTGGTAAAGTTCTGGAATGCCTGGCTGGCCCAGTCAGAAGAGCATGTAATTCTTGATCTCAGCTCCACGTTGGGTGTAGAGATTCATAAAAAATATAAACTTAAAAAAATAAAGTAATAAAGTTCTTACTCTTATTCTAGTTTAGGATCAGAGACTCAGCCTTGATAGACTCTATTGAGAGGGTCTCTATGTATTAGAATTATGGTGATTCTGGGGGTCTCTCAAAAGCAGACAGGCACCCAGACACATATTCCTCTAAACACGTTGGCATACTAAGACTTCAAATAGAAAGCCATGAGTCAACCTTTCCCAGTTTGCCCTATGTAATTATAATACGGTGGCTCCTAGAAAACAATACAAAGGAAGTGAATGGTAAAATATCATTGGAGGGGATTGGACGTCATATTCTCCCTCAGGTGATACACCTTCCAACTTGTCATGACCCACAGGTCACCATGATGTGGCAGGCTGAAGAGCAATCAGTTCTTAGATCCAGCTTGCTTTTAATAGGCCTTAATCTAAGAGTGGGTTCTCTTTCTTGCTGTCCTATATAAATAGAATCTGAAGAAAGGCAGTTATTAAGGGGGCTGGGCAATGATCTCACCCTTCCCATTACACCAGACATTGGTATATATATATATATATTTTTTTTTTTTCCCTTCACTTCTGGGTAGCATATTTCAGTATTTGCAGATGCTCAGTGAGGCTGAAACTCAAGTTTCAAGAACCTGAAGTAAAAGAGGAATGTTGTTTTCTGAGAGACTTTAATATTACTTTAATCTGTTCTTTTTGTTGTTGTTGTTATAACACATTTGCTTTCAAATAACTTCAGGAAAGCTTATGGAAAAGATGTAAGAATAGTACAAAAAACTGTATAGTACTCTTATCCAGACTCTGCAGTTGTTAACATTTTATAATACTTGCTTCATCATCATGTGTGTGTAATATTTTTTGCTGAATAATTTGGCAATATTGAAGTGGCAATATGTTGCAGTCAAAATGCTGCATATTCTAAGAATAAGAATATTCCCTTACATACCAACAGCACAGTTATCAAAATAATGAAACCAATAATAGCACAGTCTCCTACCTAATCAACAGATCTTATTCAAATTCCACTAATCATCAGAACTAATGTATTTATTGCTATTCTAGGGCCCAACGTGGACCAGGCACTGTTTGTCAGGTTTTGTCTTCCATGATATTAACATTTTTGAAAAGTATAGGAGTGTTATATTTTAGAGTATCTCTCAGTTTGGGCTTGGCTGATGTTTCCTTGTGATCAGGTTTAGGTGATCCATTTTTAGCAGAAATGTTGCAACACTGATAAAATGACCTTAGTACATTGTATCTGGAGATGATGTTGATTTGACCCCTTAATAGTAATAAATTTGACTGTTTGGTTAAAGTGATGTCTGCCAGATATCCATGACAAACTGATTGGATTTCCCTTGCAATTAATAAGTAATTTTAACAAGATGCCTTGAGACTATGTAAATATCCTTTTCTCAGCAAATTTTACTCAGTAGTTTGATGATTTTTGCTTATCAATTATTATTGGTTTCCAAATTATAATTTTCGAACTCAATTATTTCTTTTCTGTCATTTGGCATTTTACCATAAAGAGGAACTCTTTTTCTCCCATTTACATGTTTATAATTAAGAGCCCAGATCTGGGTCCAAGATAATGCTCACTGCTACTGAGGTATTGTGTTTCCAGAAATTTTGGGGAGACAGAGCTAGACAATAAATATAATGCGTATACATACACACACACACAAATACGTATCTATCTCTATCTCCTCTTTCTCTATCCCTATTATCTATCTGTCCTAGACATCTTAAAAACCATGAATTTATACTGACACCTTCAATGCAAATCCAACACCATATGTTTAATCTTCATCTTTTCTCCTTCCATATGCTTAGTTTTCTTTTTTACTTATTTGCTCAATACTAGAATATAGAATGAGTAGATTCAGAAACATAAACCCACACTGCTTCTACAAACAAATTTAGCAAGTAGTGTTCATTATTTGCTTATAGTTTTTTAAATCTTTAGTCTGAGGGTTTAGAAAAAAGACACAATGTTCAAAGGTTGCCTTTTGAATTTGTTATCATGCTCTAATTAAGTGTGTTATTCATTTAAAATAAAATTCAGTTTATGAGTTTATTTTTATTTTATGTAAGATTTCCACTCCACTTACACTTTTGTTGATTAACTTTTTAATTTTTTGAATCTAAAAGTATTAACATGGGTCTCAATTCAGAATTATACAAACAAATACACAGGAAAGTACTAGGCCTTTGCTCTAAACTCTTCTACTTCACTTTCTAACACTTTGTAAATATAACAAAAAACTAGTTTCTGATTTATATTTCATGTATGTGCTGGTGGTATTGTTTTTTGTTTTTGGAAAAATAAATACATAAATATATTTTCACTATTACCTCATCCTTCTTAAAAAAATAGCTAAAGTTAAATATATATTGCATTTAATACCTTCTTTTGCACTTAACAATATATATTAAAACTCATGTAACTTTATTTCTCATGATTTGTTGTGTCTTCATAGTCATCCATTGTGTGGGAGGACCATAGTTTAGTTGATTCAACTATGAGCATGTAGGGCACTTCTGATATTTTGTAATTCCAGTCAACAGTGCAGTTAATTACCATATATATGTGTGTGTGTGTGTGTGTGTGTGTGTGTATATATATATATATATATATATTCATATTGTTGGTAGTGTGTACAGGGTAGCTGATTAGAAGTCGAATTTCCAGGTCAAACACATACATAGTTCTGATAGATTTACCAAATTTCCCTCCATAAAATATTGTGCCAATTTGCATTCCCACCTGCAATGCTTGTTTCCCCACAGCCTTGCCAACAGAAGGTGTTGTTAAGCTTTATTTTCTGCAGGCTAAAAAGTGAGAAATGATATCCCGGTAGGGTTTAAATTTGCATTTCTCTTATTATGAGTGAAATTGAACAGCTTCCCAACTTTGGGAGCCATTTTGGATTTTTTATGGATTATCTGTTCCTTTCTTTGGCCAATTATTATATCTTGTTTGGGTTTTTTCTCTATAAATTTTAAAGAAAGCACTTTATGGATTTATATAAATGGAATATTGCTATACTCTCATATTCCTCAATTTTGCTTTGGATCATAATGTCATGGAGAGAGGGGATAGCAGAATCCTGAACTTTTCTCATTTCTCCATAACAACACACTTTCTTTTCTTCCTAACCTAACTGCCTACACTCTCCTGTATCTCACTTCTCCACAAAGAGCTGTCTCTTGCCCCCTCTTTAGACAATTTGTCCTTAGGCCTACTGCCTGGGAAATAGGCCCCCAATGCCTTTGTAGAAGACTTTAGGTGAATTTGAACATGAAATTTCAGAGTGCAGTATACCCAGCATTGTTAAAAAGGAGCAACATCGGTTTGATGGCCCAAGTCCATGTGGCTTATGAAATTCTTGTCTTGTGGAGAGAGACATGACTAAAGAAGGACAGAGTGGTACTGTAAAATAGATTTTATATTTTATGTCCTTGTTGAGTTTAAAGACAGTAATGTTAAAGACTAAAGAAAAAAGTGTTTGCCTATTAAATTTATATGGCGCACGCGTGTATGTGTGTGTGTGTGTGTGTGTTATGAGGGTCTAATGAGAGTGTGGATGAGATTTTAATTTCATTTCTAGTAGTAAAACGCTTTGAAAAGCAGTTTGAATACATGTACATATTAACCTAGTTATTACACATTTGGGAACCTAATTTTAGGAAATAATTCTAACAATCTAAAAGCTTTAGTTTTGATTACCGTCATTGTAGAATTACAGTTGGTGGTCCAAAATAGAAAATTATTGAAATATCTAATACTCAGAGATTAGCTAAGTAAACTGTGATGCTTTCACCAAGTAGAATATTATTTAGGCATTAAAATTGTTACTTGAAAAATGATATAATCCCACAGGAAACTGTTTATGGCAAAATTAAGTGAAAAACAATATAAAAACTGTATATAATTGTATATCCAATTTGATTTAAAGTGGCTTAAGATAATCTCACAGAAATGGGGGAAATGATAAAAATTCTGCAGAGTATATCAGTGTATCAGTAACTTAAGGCATAAAATTGTTTTCAAACTTTTTTAAAAAATTCTGTGCAATGTATCAGTGTTTGCTTTTGGATATTAAGTCTAAGGGTGAATTATTTTACCTGGTTTGCTATTCTGAATTTTCACATTTTCCTGCCTTTGAATTTATTATAATGAAAAGAATTATGATAAGGAGGGCAGACACATTTATCTCAAGGTTCTTTCCAATTCAGCATGGAAATATTTTTATCCATAATCAAAAGCTTGTTGTGTTCTTTGCTGTTCCTTCTGTTTCTGTTGCATGTGTATTAATCCAGGATTTATAGTTGATGTCTGTCTTGAAATACATGAACATTAACAAAGCTCTCAAATAGATCCTAAAATTTTCAGGCAGATTCCTGTGCTGTACAGGAACACTTATCTTCATAGTCAGTGTTCGTTAAATGTGTCTGTGATAAACTTGGAGTATAAGTAGACTAGACCAAGACCCTTATCATTAAGGCAAATTTGCATTCCTTGCATAGTCAGACATTTTATTCCAGCTCAGAAACATACTGGAGGCAGTGGGATTATCTGTTAGAAATTGCCTCACTGGCAATTTTTTGTTTGCACCAGTTCCTGCTAGTACTAGTACTATGAAAAAGGAATTACCATCATTAGAACTTTAGTTTCATGATAAATTTTCTGGAATTTAAAAACCTACTCTGAGCTAAAATTCTGTCTATAGCTTAGATCTAAATCAGAACTTGACATTTATAAAACAAAGAAGGGGGTGACACATCTTTGCATAAATACATGGCTTGATTCTGAGAACCAAAGGCAGCATTGGACCCAGCATGGACTTCAAAGTCTGTCCAAACTGTGTTTAAATGGGATCTTCACTGGTCCCTATATGCCCAACTCTCTACAATTTGTTTAACTGTTCTGAACTTCAGACTATACTTCTGCAAAATGTCAATAACTTTAGCTAACTTACAGACTTATTGCAATATTAAATGATGTAATTTTAGAAAACATACAGTAGTTCAATAAATAAAAATTTTAGTAATCATAATTGTACAATAATATGGATTACAAAAATGTGACATAAAAAGTCACCAAATGTTAATTTTTTCTTTCTGCTGTGGAAGTATTATAATAATAGAGTACACTGATCGGGGTAACACTTGTCCAAGTATGGATTCTTGTAGTGACTCATCAGCTGAAATCTCAAACATTAAGAAATGCTGAACTAGAGAAAAGATTAATTTTGGAGCCTCAAAATCATAACACTGGTATTAAGTCTGAAATAAGAAGGAAAAAGATGCTTCATAGGATAAATGACAAGAAATTTAATATAGTTATATTCAAGAAACATTTTATTAATAAGCCATTATTGGTTAATATGAGACATATTACTTATAGTTACATATATATTTTAATTTTTTTAATGTTTATTTATTTTTGAGAGAGAGAGAGAGCGCGCGCAAGGATGGAGGAGCAGAGAGAAGGAGACACAGAATCTAAAGCAGGCTCCAGGCTTTGAGCTGTCAGCACAGAGCCTGACGTGGGGCTTGAACTCACAAACTGTGAAATCATGACCTGAGCTGAAGTCGGACGCTTAACCAACTGAGCCTCCTGGGTACCCCTTTTACAGTTACATATTTAGACTTGCATTTTAGGTTATATAGAATTTTGTCCTTGCTAATCCTAAAATTGACTTACTTGTACAAAACAGTCACCTCTTTGGTTTGATTTTCATATTATAAACTGTATACAAAAATAACTTCTTTTATTTTACTATGAACATTAAATAAAATAATGTATTTGAAACACCTAGTCAAATGCTTGGCATTTGGGGATGCTCAACTATCATAGCCTCTCTATAACATGCACAGCTACTCTAGAATAAAATTCCCTCCCTGAAGATAGATATTTAATGCTACAACTAAAACCTAAATACACTAGGTAGTGAGAAAAATCTAAGCAAGGAAAGTCGATTTCTGACCCTGGTCTTTTTTTCTATCCTGGCCTAAACATGGCTTCTTAGAGCTCTGATGTACATCAGGCAGGGCTCTGACAAAACGGATCGTCTCCCAGCTGTATTTTCATCCTGGAGATATGTTCAGACTCAGGTAATACCTGGGTGTTGCACAGTGAGGAAGATGTGGAGCAAAAGCAACGGCATCCTTGCTTTAACCAAAGCTTATCAGACCCTTCCACATCCTCAGATACAGAAATGTAGACCCATCTATGAGACCATGGCTCCCTAGATGCCTATCTCTACATTAACACCACTTTAAGGAGCTTGCTGGGAATCCCATTGAGTGTCCTTAGAACACACAGTGTGTGAACTGAAACCAAGAGCAGCGGTGGCCCATGTTAGCTCTGTGGCTTTACACAAGTCACTTAACTTCCCCAAATCTCATTTAGAAAACTGGAACAAAGTTTCTTGTCTTGCCTACTATAGGGTCATATGAGGGACAAATGGAATAATGGACCTAAAAACATGGTGGAGAAAACAAAAGGGAGCATTCTTTATAACGTAAACTGGATTACTATTATCTTCAGAAGCAAAGAGGTTACACAATTAAAGTCTTTTAAACAATGTTAAACATATTGCCTTATGGGACTCCTGGGTGGCTCAGTCGGTTAAGTCTCCGACTTCGACTCAGGTCAGATCTCACTTTTGTGGGTTCAAGCCCCACGTCAGGCTCTGTGCTGACAGCTAGCTCAGAGCCTGGAGCCTGCTTCCAGTTCTGTGTCTCCTTTTCTCTCTGCCCCTCCCCCTCTCATGCTCTGTCTCTTTCTGTATCAAAAATAAATAAAACATTTTTTAAAAAAGTTAAAAAAAATATTGCCTTATAAATATCAGTAATAGCATCCTAGCAGGGGCAGGGAACGAAGCTGCTAAGACTGACCAGGTAATTGACAACTTTGGGTGATCCTAAGCTCTGTTTCAGATCTTCCTCTGCTGGCATCCATTTCCTTGTTCCTGGTGTTGTTAGGATTCAGCTATAGGAGACCTGAATTTATTTTCTTAACTGATGTTTTATCCTATGAGTGCCTCTAACTAAATCTAGCCAGAAGAAAAGCAATGACTAGTGACCATGAAAAAGAAGCAAGATGAGAGGGGTAAAAGACTGGACAGAAAGAGTTCTTCTATGCAGGGCTCCAAGCCAGGAGGTTTACTCTCCCCTGACCGCTTCCTGTAGCTCGGATGTTAGGAACAGACGACCAACAAATCGAGCACCGTGGCTCCCATAGTGAGTGCACTGGGGTTCTCTCTGCTCCATGGGATATTTCCATGTTACTTATCATTCCAAGATGATACTTATCACTCACTGAACATTTCAAGGGCAAAAAAAAAATACACTAGAACTTTGGGAAACACTCAGGCAGCTATAAAATATTACCTCTTGATAGCAAGACATTTTCTAATGATATTGTGTCTGGTGGGCAGGTCTGTCAGCATAACATGAAGATTAAATCCTCAACTGGCCATGGATTTTTATATATTGCCAAGGACAGAAATGTAAAAGGTCATTTTAAGGAAATCAGTCTTGCAGAATGTGACAGAGCATGCTTGTGGTTGGCTAGAGTAGACAAGTACAAGGAAATTTCTGCAAGGTAAAAGGTCACAGATGCTGATACAGGAATGGTCCAAGATGGCAGACTACATCCACAAGATGCTATCCAAATGGAATGAAAGTGAATTCTTAGAATTGCCATGAGAGCTCTTGCTCTTGATTGTGACATGTTTCCAAAAATTCTGGTATCACTACTGACTCATTACCAGTACCAGAAATTATCTGGGAAGCAGATAATTTCACAAGAGTTTAGTCTTCTTTTATAAATGTGTGATGTCAGCATGCTAAGGTCCACTGCAACAGACATGATTTAAAAAGTATTTTCCCAACGTACAAGTGAAGAATCTTAAGGTTTAGAGAACTCACAGAGCAAGCAAGTACTGAAGTGAGCTAGCGTGCAAATCCAAACCACTTCAGCTTCAAAGTCAATTCTCTTAATCAGCTTATTATACGTGTATAGGTCCTAATCATAACAAAGTGTGAACCTACAAGGAGGAACAGAAGGTTGCAAAACACTGGATTTTCTGGATGTTAGTTTTTTTTAATTTTTAAGGGAATTAGTGACGATACCTAAGGCATACTAACATTCAATAATGAAGGTAAAAAATTACTGGTTTTAGTATTATATAAATATTAGTGAATAATTTATTTCCAGTGCCTGAAACATTGTACACATGCAGTAAGTTTTTCTAACATATTTCAATCAATGGTCTCCAAATGACTGTTTTTAGGCATGAGTGGATTAACTCCAAACAGGTTAGGCACCACCCTAAGCAAAACAAACAAACAAAAAATTAAAACGTGGTGTATTGGAAGAGAAATACAATGGGGATGGTAGTGGAGACAGAAAACATACATTCCCACATTCCATAATCACTCTTGACACTGAATTCTGATATCTTAGAGGAAGGAAATTAAAACCATCAGAAATGACTCAGTGCCTTAAGACTGTCAAAGATAAGTAAATCACCTTATTACTTTACTTACTGTAAAATATCAGTAAAATAAGTGTTATATTGTCCAACAAATATAAAAAATATCTTTCTGTACATATATTTCTTCAGTTAATTTTATTTTTTTTGTTAGAAACATGTTAGAAATTATGTTAGAAACAAGCTGAACAAGACAAATGTGATTCCTCTCCTAACTGAGCTTATATTCTAATGGAAGAGAGAGACAAGAAAATAAATAACATTTTTTACAATTAGGTACTGTAAAGTTCTATGAAGTAAGCAAAAAGAATGTGGGACAGCATTTGTTTTTCAGATAGGATGTTTACAGGCTTATTTTTTTTTGGACATGAGACCAGATGGCTATAGTATTAAAAGAATCATTACTAATTACTGGCTGCATTTAGATTCCTGCTATGAAGAGGTAACCCAACATCCTTAGCTTCTTTTGAGAAAGTTCAACTTTTGTTCTTAATAGAAAGGATTATTTTCCCAAGAGTCAGTTATTTTTAGTGCTAAAGAGTTCAAATGTAGTTCAAAATGCCAACCTGATACATTGACTGGGAAAATATGGCAAAGCATAATTTCCAAGAATTAATTAAATCATCAGAGATACATGATGGCAGGTTTTGCTGGTCTAGGAATTGTATCTAAAAGAATCTATACCACAAAAGTAAAATGAAAAGATCAGATTATGTTTGATAAGTACACTTCTTACAAAGAGAAAGCAACTGTAGTGAAATGGAAAGAGATACAGGGTTGGAAAATAGCTTGAAAATTTTAAGTAAATCAGCTTATCTCATTAAGCCTATTTTTTCTTATCTGAAGCAGAAATGTAGGTAATAAATTTGGGGAGGAAATGTTTCTCTGCTGCCTCTGATGATTCCTTCCAGGTGAAGGAAACCCAGTTTGGATAACAACTCTGGCTTCTCTCTGCCCCTTTATTTGTTCTCCTCCAGAAAAGACTAGAATGACTTCCTTAAAATGGCAAATTTATGAAGAATAACCTGGGCTGGTTCTGTTAGGCATGTCTCTCTCTTTTTTGCGAAGGAGCTATGAAAGAGGCAGGCTCAACCATAGGGAGGACCAAATGGAGAGCTGATTGGCAGGTAGGTAAGTCAGTCAGTGTTAAAAAACTTGATATTTTCCAAGGTCAAAAATCAAGGTAATAAGGCAATAATGTGTAGATATGCTTAGGATTTTTATTTTTCAATATGTCATATTCTAGTGTGGAAGACAAGTTCTATTTAAACTCTCAACAATAATAGTTTGTGATTTATAATTCTGTTGTGGCATTAAAATGCAATGACATCTGAAACTGCAGCAAAAAAATCAACTGCATATAAAAATGTACATTTTTTATTCTAGCAGTATACTTCATAACTAAAATCTAATCTCTAAAAGTAGAAATAATAGCAGAAGTATAGGATTGAAGCTCAGAAATTTTTAAGCAACACAGACACAGTTCCAGGATGCCTCAGCTTTGGGTGAAGCATGCTGTGTTCTATTGATCAATAAAGGATTTATTCCTGTCTGTTAGGTAATGGTCTCTGTTATGAGTTGGATTATGTCCCTACCTCAGAAAAGCTACATTTATGTCTTAACCCCTGGCACCTGTAAATGTGACCTTTTTTTGAAAATAGTCTTTGTAGATGTAATCAAGTTATAATGAAGTCATACTGTGGTAGGGTGGGCCCTCAATCTAAAATGAGCGATGTCCTCATAAGAGAGGAGGAGAGATTCAGAGACAGTTACACACAGGAAGAAGACAGCCACGTGATGATGGAAGTAGAGATTAAAGTGGTGCATCTATAAGGCAAGAAACACTAAGAATTGTTGGCAAACATCAGAAGTTAGAAAAGGCAAGGAGGGGATCCTCCCCAACAGAGCTCAAAATATGACCTTGTCAATACCTTAATTTCAGACTTGTAGTTTCCAGAATGGTGAGACAATAAACTACTGTGTTTTAAGACACCTGGTTGTAGAATTTTGTCATGGAAACCCTAAGAAACTAATAGAGTCCCCACACCTAGTTACAAGGAAATCCAGACATCACTTCCTCCTCTGCTGAAAAGATCATATAACATTATATAAGACTTTTGTTGTATAGCCTGTTTCTCCTCAATGGTGGAAAATACAACCAAAGCCATGCCCCAGTTGACTGCAATTTCTCAGATGCTGCTGAACTCAGTTCTATGTTCAACAACTTGCCCAGACCAATGTTGGTAAAGTAGTGCTGTGCCTAGGGGCTGTGTAAACGGAGAAGTCATGGAGGTTGAGTGGATGCCAAGTGGAGTAAGAGTGAGCTGACTCTCAAATTCAGGAGAGACTCAAAGGGAATCCTACAAATAAGGTAATAATTCGTGATTTACCAAAATAATCCTGTGTATTTGAGTCCAGTTTTAATGGTCCAGTACCTAATAAATCATAGAATGTAGTAGCCAAGGAATCTACCATCTCTCCCTGTTGATAGCTCCTAACCCTTCAACTTTGCTTCCAGGGTTTAATCATTCTAATATCTTGAGCCCTATTCCTCTCAATGACACATATTTGTTTTTTTTTTTATTCTCTTTAGTCTCTTGGCCATATAATACCTCGCATATTTTTGTCTCCATATTTACAGCTGATGATATTTCTCCAATCTAAAGATTCTCCTTATTCCTCTTTGTCCATCCAAATGAAATCTTTAGGGCTCAAGTTATATAATCCATTTTCTCTATGAAACTCTGCCAGTTATTGTAATCAAGATCAACTACTATATGGGATCTTATTATGCAGCCCTTGTTCCTAAGTTATTTTATAATCCTATTTGGTGCTATTTTACTTATGGTGTGTGTTGGTGGGGGAGAGGTGGGTAGTGAAGACAAGGTGGTAGCCTGGTCTTTCAAGAGGAATCCTGGCTCATTCTGGGTAGGTGTACATTAAATATGGTTATATAACTTTAATATTCTCTTTAGTACATAGCAAAGTGATGACTATAGCAGGTGGTCAATAAAATTTGACTTGATAATGAAAAAATCTAGTGCTATTACAAGTGGGGAAAAAATACAGCTAGAGTGTAAATGTAGAATCTGGGTCAATCTTGGGATTCCATTATTCTAAAAAATATATGCAAATCTTGATTGGTCCTAAAGTACATAGTAAAGAAAAAATTAACATTTATTGAACCACAGCACTACGTTTCAGGTACTGCACCAAGCAACTTACATGTATAATCCTTCTAATCCTCTTCGGATCATGATCATCATTCCCAGTCTAAAACTCAGAAAATTGAGAATCAAAGAACTTACTGAAGAAACAATATTGAGTAGAAGGTTCAATATCGCATAATACTATACTTTCCTTTCTCTTTCATAGTCATGTTTTAAAAAATTTTAAGGAGCAAAGCAAAAGAATGTCTTTGGATTCTGTATGGGGATTCAAGGGTCACATTAAAAATAAATTGATTGACAGCAATGACATGTGTATGACAGGGCAATCTTGGTTCTTGGTGACATATGGGGCAGTGTCCTCCCAAGAGATAAATGTCAACCAGAAGGTTTTCTTGATGGGAAACACTATAAAAGAATGTTTTTTCTTCCTTTGAAGGAAAAACATCTGCTATTAAAGTCCTTTCAGAGACATTAAAAATGTTCTTTGTTGTCGAAGACTGTGGTGAAAAAAGCATTTAACCTATCAGCTGCCAATTGACCTTTGTGGTCTTAGAAAAGACAGGCTAATTATTTTAAAAGGTTACACTTCCACTCTTCAGAAAAGAAGAATGAGGCTCAGCGATAGAGAATGACTGGAAGATGATGGATGACCATGGATCATAATCATGAATGATCCTCTTCAAAGTTGATGATTCCCTAGGCTCAATAATAGCTCCAGACATAGGAATAGTAGGTGGGTGAAAGAACGGATTCAAAATATGTTCTCTTTCAATGTAGTATAACATAGTGATTAGTGTTAATGATATCTAAAAATGTACAAAGAGGTATGTTAATATTTCATTTTTAAGTGCAGCCAAATATAGTGAGTAAGAATAGAAATGCTAGAGGGGCACTTGGGTGGCTCATCAGTTAAGCATCCAACTTCACCTCAGGTCATGATCTCATGGTTTGTGGGTTCAAGCCCCATATCAGGTTCTGTGCTGACAGCTCAGAGCCTGGAGTCTGCTTCTGATTCTGTATCTCCCTCTCTCTCTGCCCTTCCCCTGCTCATGCTATGTCTCTCTATCTCAAAAGTAAATATACTATTAAAAATTTTTTTTAAAAACTAGAAATGCTAGAGTCAAGCAGATATTTTCAAATTTTGGCTCTACCTCAAAAGCTACATAATCTAGGTCAAGTTATTACACTCTTCTGTTTCCTCATGTCTATGAAGATAATTATAACACCTAATTTATAGATCCATTAGGAGGATTAAATAAGTTCATATTTATAAAGTACTTATTACAGTGATAAGAGCTATAATTGTGTTTTTATGTAACATAATATTAATCCCTGACATTATTTGTAGAATCATTAAAATATAAATTATTTTCTTAGAAATCTTTGAATCCAAATGTACTTTTATTTGAAGAAAACTCTTGTTCAGGTTACACAGTAAAATATAAGCAGAATAAAGGCTAGAACTGCCAACTTTTAGTGGCTATTCCACATCTTTCCCCAATTCATGTGGCACTTTCAATATTTGTCAGCCATGAAACGATGCCATTCTGTTTTTTTTTCTCTCTCATTCTGGGAGTTTTCCAGTTCTAGAACCCAGTTTGGGAATCTACAAGCAGGCTACTAGGGCTTCAAAGCCTTCCTAGTCACAGAAATTGAGAACAAGAAGGACACTATCCTTCAGAGCTTGTTGAGTTAGGAAATTATTTCCTAAAGGCCATGATCAAAATTATTCATTATACCGGGACACTAATTTATCTGCAAAAAAAAAAAAAAAAAAAAGACAAAAGAAAAAAGATTGTTGTAGATTGGGACAAGGACAAGTAGATTATCATGAGATAACCAATTTTTGGAGGAAATGTCATGAGTAGTAAATTCCTGAGGCATTGGAGGTGGGGAATATGAGCAGGGTTTACAGAGAAATAAAATACTATACGCCACCCAGCCCACACAACAAGAAAAGAGTCAGCAACACACGTGGTGCCTGTATGTCGTTTGAACATAGCTTTTCCTTCTTCCAGAATATAATTAGTTGGATGGAGAATAGTAGTGATAGAAGAACAAAAATAACAAAGGAAAGATGGAAGCTAGCCTCTACTAGTACTAAGTACAGATACTATGTTGCATTTTTGTTACAATAACCCTGTGAGGTAGGTGTTTTTAACCCCTGTTCCAAAGAAGAAACTGCTTAAAACAGGTTTTGAAATAAGAAGCAGAGCTGGAATTTAAAGACCGGGTCATTCTGTGGTGTCCCATGCCTGGCTCCCTCTATTCTAATAACCCCCTTTCTGCTCTCCCACTTGCTGAACCCAACTGAATGGGTTCTCACTATGAAGCACTTTTTTCTTATCACTGTCACTGCCAAAAACTCATCATCCTGAATTAGAAGTTACTTGACTGCATATCAAAGAGAGAAGAGAAACTACTCTTCTTTAGTTAACTATTTTTAGCACACATGAACTGACGAGCAGGTGTATCTTACACGATGCTGGCAGTGTTCGTGGGGGTCTGGGCTACCGCTGAGAACACACCCCTGTTCGTCCCACAACTGCAGCTTGCACCTCACTCCCACTGAAAGGCAGACTCCAGGGCCTGGATCCGTGTAAATTTGCATGAACTGGATAACTGTCTTAACTTCTCAGCCTGATCATCTTGCTCTCTGCTATATTTAACATTATTTACCTCCCTAAATAACTCAGTTGCTGAAAATGCATCACATCTGTGTTACTGGAAACAGAGAAAGAGGTCACTAAGAATAATATTAGAATGGATTTTGGAGGCTCCCTCACTCATACTGAAAAACATCCTGTGGAACCCAGTTCAGAATTATAAAAAAAAAAAAAATCACAAATGAAAAGAAATGTGATTCTTCTACTTCACACTCTCCACATAACCCGGGTAACCCGAAAAAGAACACAGATGATAAAGGTGAGTTTGTGACTGAAGGTGAAGACATTCCCATTCATAATGAAAAATTTTATGACCAAAATGAACATCATCAATAGAAGTAGTTAGAACATGAATACCAGTGTTGGTTCATAGATTTTTAATATATAGAGCCATTACATTTTTCCCGAACTTTCCCTGGCTGCCATATGCTTTTCTGAATGATAGTGACTAAGGGTTCTTTAAAGTGCATCATGGACTTGTAAATAATGTTCTGTTTTGCTTTTGCAGGTTTATGAATAATGTTGTATTTTGGGTTTTTGTATTAAAAAAAATCTTCCTCTATTTTTCTATAATTGCTGTCTCTTCTCTGAGGCACCAGAAGATGATATTTATTAACTGACAGTAATTAGTGCTGAATATGTACATAGTAGAGCAAAAGCTACAAGAAAAAGAAACATAATGTAAGAAAGATATTCAATGTTAGCTTGCACATCGGTCCTGGCTCTGTCACTTGTGGGTGAATGAATGACTTTCAGAAAGTAATTTATATCTATAAACAGCAGCTTCCTCAACTCATAAGAAAATAAATAAAAAAGAGGAAATCCATTTCATTCTTATGTGAAAGGAGACTCAGGAGGAGAAAATGACCTAAGACTGGTAGTTGTTCACATAGTGCTAACCACATAATAGATGCTTCTGAAATGCTATCCTTTAAAAATCCTTATTATGAGGGGCATTTGTTTAAGCCTTTGACTTCTGCTCAGGTCATGATCTCGCAGTTTTAGCCCCGCATCAGGCTCTGCCTTCACAGGGCAGAGCCTGCCTCAGATCCTCTGTCTCCCTCTTTCTTGCTCTGTTTCTCCCGTCTCACACTCACATGCACTCTCTCTCTCTCAAAAATAAACATTTAATAAAAATATTTATTATGAGCAATAGTAAAAAGGAGCAGTTTCTAATTTCATATCATTTTATTGGTTTCTGTAAAATTAAGGACTAGATATATAATTAATCATTTTCTTTTATTTATAGTAGCGTTTAATATATTTCTTTAATTTTTTGCTATATATTATTTTGTTTACATACCTATACTTATTTTGTGTATGAGATGTTGCTTCCTGCCTTTAAAGACTTCCTCCAATGATTCAAACAAGTTGTCACTGAATACAAGTAGGCAACTCACAGAAGAGGAAATCAAAATGTCCAAAATATGTGCAAAGGTGCTCAATCTCACTTGTAGTAAAGGACATTTAAAAGAAAGCGACAATTAAATACATCTTCATCAGGTTGGCAACAATTCTGAAGTGCAGTGCCATCCAGTACTGAGAGTGATGTGGATAAATTCCCAATAGATTGATGTTGAGAACGTGAGTTGATATGGTATTTTGTCAAAGTAGTCTGTTTATGGCTTGTCAGATTAATATTACAATTAACCACAAAACAATCAACTTTGTGGAATGTTCTCCAATAGTAGAGGCAAAAGTAATGAGAAATTATAAATATACATACATATATAATAAGCACATGTATGTTATGTATTATGTATGTACATAGTTACATGTTTGCAAATATTTACACACATGCTTGTAATAGAAAAAAGTAAAGAAAATATGGATAATGTGAATGTATCTTTTACATTTGTAGGAGAAAACAGTTGAATAAAATTAAAGTATTATTCTATGGATATATTAAGAAGCATAAACTAAGATTTTGGACAAGATAGCTAATTTAGAGTGTATGTTTTTTCCTCTTCTTGTAAAGACTCAACTAAATAATAATAAATAAAGGGATAACTACATAATAAAGGGACTAAACAGATATAAACCAAAATACAGAGATAGGAGGGACCTTTAAAAATGAAATACTTAAACAGATTTCCACAAGACAGAAAGCAGATGAAGATGGGAATCTGGTAAGGAAGGTCAGAGAACGCTGTAGCAGAGACAGAGGTGAAAGGGACTTTGTAACCAAGGAGAAAAATAATTTGCCTCAAAACATGCTAGAGAAATCCGGAATTTAGGAATCCTAGGTACAATGATGGGTAGGATTGATACTATAAATAATAGGTAGGTTACCTTAAAACCTATATACTGACCCTGAATGAAGAATATACAGATGTTGAATGTCCAATTTTGAGACATGAGAGAGAAAAAGAAAGAAACTGTGAGAAAAAAATGATTTTGACAAAGCAATTGAACAAGTCAATGTAAAATATACTTAAGTGTCAGGGTAAAATGAATTAGTTTGTCCAAGCTTTCTGCATTTACTTGTACTTTTACTTTTTGCTCAATATTATAATTTAATATTATCCCATTTCAGCTTCATATTAAAAATACGAAGCATAAGTTGATATACACAGGATACATTCTAGACGTTTAAGTCTGGCATTCATTCATGTATTATTCACCAAAAAAGTTATTGAGCATCCTCTATCCTGGGCTGGGAAGTATCTGACACAAATAAAATTAAGAACTTAACTGAAATGGATAAATATCGAGAGTAATCTTAATCACCAAAACTGAATCAAGGAAAAATAAGAAATCTAATCATTTAATAAATATACTGGTATTGAAGGATCTTTCTTATATGCACACAAAACCCACCATAAACAGACAGTTGTAGTGAATTCCCCAAATATTTGAAGAATGAACACTTCCGATAAAGACTTCTAACAAGTACTTCACAAAAAAAAAAAACATTTCCCAAATCATTTTATGAGTATTTATATAGGAAATACCAATTTTATACAAATATCTCATTTTTAGAAATGAGGAATCTCAAGCCCCAAGAAAAGTCATACATCTTTCTAAGATTGTTCATAAAATTTTAATGTGACAAATCAGTATGTCATGTACTTCTTTCCCCATAAGGGATAAAACTTCTTATAAATAATATAAATTTAACTTAAAGATATTTGAAAATCTGTCATCAAATATGCATGATGCTTTTTCTATCACTTAGCTGAGGTTTATCTAAGTCAACAGGCTTGGAAATTACCATGAATTGAATAGAAATTGTTTATATAATCAATCAACCAACAAAATATTGCAACTCCATACAGGCCAAATCCAATACAATAGATGAATAAAAACAGGATTCCTGGTACTCTGTTCCTCAAGAATTTAAAAAAATTATGTAGACAAGTAAACTACATGTAAAATGTAAAATGCACACAATGAATGATGCAAATAGGCGCCAGGGGTATTTAAGGGTGATGAAAAATTCTGAGGAGCTGAGAGGTGCAATTTGGTCTCCAAGGAAGAGGAGACGGATTGGTAGGTAAACAAAGTATACATATATAATGTGGGAAATGAATTAAAAGACCATCCTATTACTCAAGTTGTTATCCATTTTATCCATTTCTTTTTCTTCTTTCTTCTAATTGTGTTAAGAACCCAACATAAGATTTATTCTTCTAACAAACATTGAAGTCCACCAAAGAGTATTATTACCTACAGGTACAATGTTATATATCAGACCTCTAGAAGTTATTCACTGGCATAACTGAAACTTAATACCCACTTCCCCCTCTTCTATCCCCTGGCAACCTCCATTCTGCTGTTTCTAGGAGTTTGACTATTTTAGACGCATCACATAAGTAGAATCATGCAATATTTGTCCTTCTGTGCTGGTTATTCATTGAACATAATGATCTCAAGGTTTATTCACATCAAATGACAGGATTTCCTTCTTTATTGAGGCTGAATAATACTGTATTATTTGTATATGCCACATTTTCTTTATCCATCTGCCAATGAATATTAGGGTGTTTCCATGTCTTGGCTACTGTGAATAATTCTACAATTTATATGGGAGTGCAAACATCTTCTCAAGATTCTGATTTCAATTCTTTTGGAGCAGTACCCAGAAGTGAAATTCCTGGATCATATGGTAGTTCTATTTTTAATTTTTTGAGGAATCTCCATACTAATTTACATAATGGCTGTATCATTTTACATTCCCACCAACAGTAGACTGTATAATTTCTCCACATCTTCTCCAACACTTATCTTTTGTTTTGATTTTTGATAACACCCCTCATGATAGGTGTGAGGTGATATCTTATTGTGGTTTTGATTCTCATTCCTTCAGTGATTAGTGAGTTGAGCATCTCTTCATATACTGGCCATTTGTGTGCTTTCTTTAGGGAAATGTCCATTCAAGTCTTTTGCCCATTATTTTAAAATTGGCTTGTCTTTTTGCTACTAAATTATAAGAGTTTCTTATATATCTTGGATATTAACCCATTAGATAAATAATTTGCCAGTATTTGCTACTAATTTATAGGAGTTCCTTATATATTTTGGATATTAGCCCATTAGATAAATGATTTGCCAGTATGGGTTGCCTTTTCATTTTACTGACTAATTCCTTTGCTGTGCAGAAGTGTTTTTTGTTTAAGGTAGTCCCACTTGTCTATTTTTGCTTTTGTTGCCTGAGCTTCTGGTGTCACATTCAAGAAATCATTGCAGCAATGTCATGAAGATTTTCTTCTATGTTTTCCTTCAAGAATTTTAGTTTCAGGGGTGCCCGGGTGGCTTAGTCAGTTGAGTGTCCTGATCTCACAGTTTGTGAGTTCGAGCCCCGCATCAGACTCTGTGGACAGCTCAGAGCCTGGAGCCTGTTTCAGATTCTGTGTCTCCCTCTCTTTCTGTTCCTTTTCTACTGTCTCTCTGTCTCTCTCTCTCAAAAATAAATAAACAATTTTTAAAAAGAAAGAATTTTACAGTTTTATATCATGGTTTCCATGTCTAAATAAATATATTCACATTCAAAGATTTAGCATAGTAGGCACTGTGAACATAGTTACCCTTGATGATTTATTATCCAATTTTAAGAGTACAGAAATTTTTAAGAAAGATGAGGATTTCAGAGTGCTTACAGAAACATTAATACAGAAATACAAGTAAGCACAACTGAAGGAGATTAAGTTTAAGATAAAATACTAAGCTTGAAGAAAAGCCCCATTTTTTCCCAAGGAACTGAGAGCTGAGAAATCAGCATTCTGTAGAAATGAAAATTATAGCTACAAAATCTGTTTTGGGGGAAAATATAATTTGTCGGTACACATTCATAACCACTTATTTGATAATATATTTTCTCGTTATTTTTGATATGAATGTGCACAAATATTCATGTTGCTTTATTTTTCTAAATCTATTTTTCCAAATCCAGCTCTGTGTTCCTGCTTGCCAAAGCTGGTCATCCATAGCAGTCATTCTTAGTGAACATCTCTCCCTTTTCAGGATTGTCCAAGCAGTTGGCTTTACATAATATTTGGAGGTAGACTTCTGGTCTTCAGTTGGTCAGGCTCCCTGCTGACAGGCCCAAGCTCACATGGACCATTCAAATATCGGCTACGCAGCTCCCTTCTTGGCAATCTTGGAAATCAAGAACTTTTGCCATAGCCCCAGCACTAAGCACCAGACTTCTTTTTTCACCATTTTCTCCAATTGTACTTAAATTCTTTCTTGAGACTGGAGCACAAAATATTTTGTTCCCCTCTCACACACACACACACACACACACACATGCTCAGGCCTTAGAAATATATACTGTCCTTTTTTTTTTGCCATAATATAGGGGTTTGAAAATTAAAAAGATGACGGATTAAAATAAACAAGTCTATTTTCTCTTGGTGACTTCACAGCATACGTTTGTGCATGCATGAAACACAATGTATTTTATTTTCCTTTAAAGTTCATATTTTAACAACCTATGTTTCCAATTAATTATTTGTGCATCTTATAAAAATGGAAATTTAAGATGATTCAACATTTTATAAAATCTGCACTTTTTTGGTCCTTAGCTTGTTTGTTGGTTTGTTAACCTACAATTGTCAAAAAGCATCTGCATGGCTCTCCAGGAAGCTGATTTCACTTTTTTTCCTAGGCAAGTTTGGATATTGGCAGAAGGGACTCTGTAATTAGGCTGAAAGGGTAGAGGGGAAAGCCTTGTCGAGTCCAATGGCAATATAATCAGTGTCTCTTTCTTATTAAAACGACTTGGGAAAGGCACTCTAGGAAATCCTTGGGTCTTCGAGGATTTCATACTGGGCAACTTTTGTTTATAACTAGGGTGATAAAACGATTTATCTTAGTTGTACTCCATCTACAGATTTCAGGGAGAAAGTGCCATTTTTGTGTTGAAAAAAATTTGCCACTGTAACACAGATATATATATATATATATATCAATATATAAATTGATTATTCTCCTTATACCACCCCAGGAAACATGGTGGGAGAAGAGATAACCTGAAGAAAAATCTGCTTTTGGGGAAAACGAGATGCAAAATGTGGTCCCTTGGAACAACAAAGAGGGATCCCACAAGAAGGAAGGATGGAAGTGGAATGGCTGCCAGTTGCTCCCACTTTGGGCCAAAAACTCATCTAAGTCTGAGCCAGAGCAACAATCACCAATAAGTGGTGTCAAACCCCAGCCAGGACAAAGAATTTGAATGTTATAACTAAACCCCTGGCTCTACCATCCAGTTAGCTTGCCCAGCTCCCCTGTTCATTTTATTAACCTCATAGTAACACAGAATCGTATTTTACTTGGCTGAATTATTTGGATTGGAAACTGTTAGGAACCTAATAGGCAAGGCAACATAATTTCTATTTCAAACTCACATTTATCAGACCAGCAGAAAATAGTATCGATCAAATTGGAACTTTTTATGTATATATCGGATTGTATCTAAGAGTCTTACCTAGTTTCCAGGCAAGGTATATGGGGGGAAAGGAAGGAAACAGGAGATATAGCCCTTGAAATGTCCATCAATCCAAGTGATCATCAATCACTGATTCCAAGGTCACTTTTGTCTTTCTCTGGGCTTTTGTGGGTCTAGAAGATCTTCTCTGCTATGTCCATAACACAGATGGTAGTCTATCTACAGACAGACCTATAGATAGTCCTAGAGATATATATCTGCAGCTTATCTAAGAAATCATCTGTTCAGCCCTCAGTCTCTGGACTCTGCTTGGGGAAAAACACAAAACCTTACTCTCTGGATCAAGCCTCCTTCCATCCCTCTTAATCCAATCTGGGAAAGTCTTTTTCCTAGTTGCCACAGAGATCCCACCTTCTTTCAGAGATAAAGCCTTGTTCTCATGGAACTCTATTCCAGTACCATTTTTTAAAATGGCTCAAGGTTCTAGTTCTCTCATGAATATGAACTTATCTCAAAAGCAGTCACTAAGTGTAGAATGGCTTAATTTTAGATCCTGGTGATCAAGTTTGTCTGTATTCTTCAACATTGCAAATATACATGTTTATATAAACTACAGTCTCAGGCAGAAGCCATAACTTTCTTTTGATCATATTTCATAGGCTGGTGAGCCCTGCACCTGCCCCAGGTTTCACACAATTAACTTGACTCTGATCTCTTGCCATGCATACTGAGCTCTGAATCCCATGACTCTGCAAGAGGCAAATTCTAGCTGCATCCAGACCCAGAGCCCAGTAGGCCCTGGCTCTAGTCCCTGATTACTAACTTACCACTGTGATCTTCTATTCCTTTTATGGTCCATGAAGATATTTTGCTTATTTTGAGTTTACCATACCTTAATTATTTTCTTGTTCTTTAAAAATTTTCTTTTCTTGCCACATCTAGAGTTGATGGAGAAGTTGAAGACTAAATTCCTAATATCCTGATCCCTGGTCCCAACTTTTAAGTTTCTGCTTATCCAACTGTGAGAGTGACATTATGCACATTAAAACCCAAGCAGAAAAGCAAGTCAGCACTGCGTCCTATCCACAGTCCATCTGATGAGTGGGGTTGGGCTCATTATCCTGCATGAAAAAGGAGTCTCTACCTACCTGATGGCTATTTCTGTATCACGTATTAGAAATAAATAATTTTCAAAGTAGTAGCTGTTGCATGTTTTCACTACCTTAACCATCACATAAAGAATTATGCATATGACAATACTGAAAAATTGTCTCTTGCAATGGGTTGAATTTACCATTTTATCTCAGATAAAACCTAATTTTAATCTCTGGCCTTCAAACACTGACATTTTGCACAGCAAGACAGCAGGAGCAAGAAGCTCAGAAACCTAAATACCAGCAGTATTCTTTCTGAAATTCTGTTGCGTGCAATGCAAAGCTAATCTTGAACTTTGAAACTCTTGTGACCATTGCTACCATTTTCTTTAACATTTTAATGAAAATTTAAAGACAGCAAAATTTCATCATTTTCTCCTGTGTTTTAGTCAATTTGATATATTAAGAAACATTTGCCAAACCGCGCAGGCCAATGACTTAGGGACATTATTGCATTCTATAGCACACCGTTTTTACCATTGTGAAGAATTTTTGTCTACACTTAGGAATGTCTAAATAGTTTCTAACTAAAAGAAAGCATCTGTTTGAGTAAGGGTCTTCATGTTACAGCTGAAGGACCCAACCCTTAGGTTGTCTTTTAATCAGGATACAGCTAAAAATTTACAGAACCGCACTTGAGCCCCCACATTCTGACTCCAAGTTGAATACTTTTCCTCCTATACTAAGCTTCCATTTATTGTAGTAGTTCATCAGCCAAAAAGGACGTTTCCTTCCTGCCACTGAGCTGATAAATGCAATTTAATTAATTGTGTGTTCACTAAAAAAATGTTTCTGTCAAGTTTCTCATAGTTTAGTATTAAGTAAAACCATGCAGGGGGAAAAATACATGAAATCCAAAGTTACATGAAGAATACTTAGTTATAATTTTAATAAGTTTTTTAAACAAATATATAGGTTGCATGAGTATATGCAAAGGGGAAGTTAACTTGGGTAAGATAATAAGACACCTCAATGAACATTTAAGTTAAGACCTTTACGATAAGTAGGTACCTTGAGGAAACTGAGATTGCTTTGGACATAATGCTTGAGTCCACAATTCATATGTTGAAATCCTAACCTCCAGTGTAATGGTATTAGGAAGTGGCGCCTCTGGGAGGTGATTAAGTCATATTAGTGGAACCTTCATGAATGGGATTGGTGCCCTTAGAAAAGAAACTCCAGAGAACTATCTCATCCTTTCTACCATGTGAAGATACAACAAAAAACATAGCTATTTATGAACCAGGAAGTTAGCCTTCTTCAGACGCCAAATCTGCCAGCATCTTGATTTTGGATTTCCCAGCCTCCAAAACTATGTGAGATAAATTTCTGTTGTTTTTAAGCCAATCAGTCTATGGCATTTATTATGCAGCCCAAACTTTTAAAGACAGGATGGACAGAATCTTTTCAGCAAGAAAATTTCACATAATATCCTCAAACATGAGAGCAAATCTGTACATTAGAAAAGAAAATAAAGTCTAGTGTTAGTGGAATATAATGAGTGATGGGGAAGGCCATGTTCATAGATAAAGAAAAGCTCTTCCCCACATCAACTTCCAAAGAACACTCTCTTCATTGCTCCATGATGTAGATCTGCTCCCGAGTACCTGGGAACAGCGATTACCTAGAATAGCTATTTTCCCTCGATGCAGAGGCATTTTAAATTTCGTATATAATTCACATCTTACCATTGCAAATATTCCTGTATGGGTGCCTATTGTGGTACCTAGAGATGAAGAAATGGGAACAGATAAATAACCTAGCTGTAGAGTTTTGGAACATGGTGTAAGACTTAATTTCCTCTGGATTTCCATAGAGAGAAAATTCAAAAAAGGAATAAAAATGCAGCTACAGTGCAAAAGAAGTAAGAAAAAAAAAAGATACACACTTTAAATTAGAATGTTTTTAAACTATTCACTTTATAACCTGGCCACGCACTATAGTCCCAGCAATTTTCATGATCAAGGACTTGAAAAGGTGCCAGCTGCTGAAAGGAAATTTTTCTTGTTTTCTCTTACAGTAAAACTATGGTCCTTACTTAGTTCTTAGTGCCTCTTTCTCCCTGTTAGTTTCCTCTGTATTTGTAGGCCAGAATTTTTTATCCTAATTAATTTACTTTCTATTGATACTGCCTGCTCTCTGAACACTAAAGTTTATGAATTTTATAAGTCCAGCATTCATTCTTTTCACTATTAGGACTTATAGAAAGAGATGATTGTTGCCCAAGAATAACATTTCTTAGATATTTCTAACCACTTATCTTTCCTTTGTTTTGTTTAGGACTACTTTCCATGAAAGAACTATATATGTTCATATACCTTTAAACTTTAATCATCATCCTAATTTCACAAAAGAACTATTTATAACCTAATTATGCAAAATTATTGGAGATGCAAATGTCAGCTCTGCAAAGGACATTGTTTGACAAATGATTACATAGTCACCTAGTAATTGGATGAGAAAAGTGGCAAATGCTGGCACCTATTAACAGTACATCCTAATCCTTATCAGAACCATACATATGAAGGACTTATCCTGAAATAGAAAAATACTCTGAAATAATTTATGAGTGAGTGTTGCATATAATACATCTATCTCACACATTGGAAAGTGACACAAAGCTAGAGAGAGCTTATAATGCCATTTCAGCATACCGCATCCATCTTCACTAAACAATATCAAAGTCCAAGCTAAGGAATAAGAGATTATTTCCTACAGAATGCAAGAAAACACAATCATGCCCATAAAACCCATGTGCATAGATTGATCTTTCCATTGTCATGGTAACTTCTGTAATTTATAAATGTCTTGGCTGACTTACTATTTTGACATTAACTCTGACCTACATTTTTCCAATATCAGGGGTAGTTCTGAACATACCCTTTTATAACCACTTCCTAGTATCTGTCAAAGAACCTATCATTTATTGAACACTTACTCTGTGCAGCATAAGTCATTCCCAATGCGGTACTCTTACCTAATATAGTATATTATTTGGTTTTAGGTAGCACATATCTATAATTTAAAAATAAAGTATAAATAACTACTTTAATGCATATTAGAAAATTATAGCTGGACTTCTAAATTTAAGATATAATGCTATGATAACTAAATTTCAGAATATAAGTTAAGTGAAAACAGTAAATAATAGTGTAAGTGATAAGTTTTCAACAATGATTGTGGTAGTGTGTTTCTTCATCAGGAGTGATAGAACGAATGCTTGTCTCACTTTTAGTTAGGTTAGAAGCTGGGCCTATATCTTCAGTGCCTATATTTGTTCATTCAAGAAAAGCTTTCTTATACATTTGATACTTGTGTTCTCTTTCTTTGATTTGCTTCTTCATAGAGTCGCATTAGCCATATGTTAAATCTTTATTGCCTTTATCTTTAAAGATTGCCTTGTCATTTTTCTTCTTTCATTTCTTTTCTAATGTTTCACCTCTTATAATAGGTGATTCTTAGTGATTTCTGCTTCTGGATATTCTCATGCTGCCCTGAAATGTGGACTGGATCTAGAAACTTCTAATAAATGGGATATACCAATAAGATGCCACTTCTGGGATTAGGTTATAAAAAAAACTATCGTTTCCACCTTCCTTGCCCATCCTTCACTCTCTCATTTGTTCAACTGGAGAGGCACACCTAGCAAGGAATTCGTGTCTAGCCAACAATCAGAAAGGACCTGAGGCCTGCAACAGACACAGGAGTAAGCCTGACAGTTGACTCTCTCCTATCCAGCCTTAGATGACTAGTCAGGATGATGACATGATTTCAGCCTCGTGAGAGACCCTGAGCTAGAGGCAGCCAGTAAACTGAGCACAACCTCTGTCTTGCAAATACTGTGAAGTAAACATTTTTTTGTTTGAAACTGTTCTACTTTGGACTGATCTACTAGGCATCAATAAATAAGAGGCATTATTTTTGTCTTATGTCATTTCTACATTTCACTTGTAAAATTATTTTTCCGGGGTTCCTGGGTGGCTCAATCAGTTAAGCTTCCGGCTTCGGCTCAGGTCATGAACTCATGGTTTGTGGGTTCAAGCCCCACATCAGGCTCTGTGCTAACTAGCTCAGAGCCTGGAACCTGCTTCAGATTCTGTATCTCCCTCTTTCTCTGACCCTCCCCTGCTTACACTGTCTCTGTCTCTCAAAAATAAATAAAAAACATTTTAAGAAATAATAAAATAAAATTATTTTTCCCTTCATTTCTAGTTCTTTCTCCATGTTCGAGTATCTCATGTTACAATTTTTGAAACAATGATTTTTATTGTTCTTTCATGTCTTCATTATTTTTTAATGTCTTTTATTTATTTTGGAGGTTACAGTTTTAATGTTTTTTAGTCATGACTTTATTTAAAGCTATCTGTAAAAATAATTTGCTCCTTATTATCTCTCTCTCTCTTTCAATGCTTATTTATACTTGAAAGAAACAGAGAGAGCACAAGTAGGTAGAGGCATAGAGAGATGGAGACAGAATCTGAAGCAAGCTCCAAGCTCTGAGCTGTCAGCACAGAGCCTGATGCGGGGCCCAAATCCATAAGCTATGAAATCATGACCAGAGCCGAAGTAGGACAGTTAACTAAATGACCCAGGCACCGCTCTCCCTTTTTATAATAAATTTATATAGAACTTGACCTTGATATTCACTGAGTGCTCACTTTTATGTAAAGTCAGTTTCCATGAATTTTCTGAAAGTATATTCAAGGTAGCTTTCTTAGTTTTATAGCACTCTATCTTCTTTTGTTTTCATGCAGAGGTAAAAAGTATTGCAGCATGCCTTCTGAGCATTTCCTGCCTCTCTTCTCTCCCTATCTGTACCTTCTTTTTTTCCTCTATCTCTGTTATCCCCTCTCCTGCTCAGTTTTTGTTCCAGTATCAGCGTTTCTTGCTGGTGCAAGGCCACATCCTAGAACTGAGCTCTGGTTGGTCAGTTTGGAGGGTTGACGGACTTTAGAATGGACTATGGACTTGCTGAGGGTCCTAGCACTCACCCTCACCACTCTCAGCATGGGGGTAAAAACGTCAGTTTGAATTACAATTCTCAAATTAGCCCACCAACCTTCCCAGTAATCTCCTTCTGGCTATATTCAGGCTTGTCTTGTTCTCAGGTCTATAACATTCCATTTTGCATTCCTCTACTTTCATACCAAATAAACCACATATCTTTGGTGGTTTTCCCTTACCACTTGTATTTTTAGGTTGATGGGGATAACTTGCACCTAAATTTGTTTTAAGTGTCCATTGCTTTTTGATTTCTGCTATGTCGTTTCTTTTATGTTTTTGTGTGGATTCTAAGAAATCTAAAAACTCTGTTTTGAGACTACAGTCATTGTTTCAAAGTTTGTACAGATTGCACTTTCAAATCCCATCTGCCTCCTCTCTTTATGACCAAGGGCATACGTTGAAAGAGAACAGGTGAGGTATAAAGTGGAAGGAAAAGAAGTTTGTTACAGTGAGGAAATACATCTTATTTTTAAATTTCTATAAACTATGATATCTAACAATTGATAACAATCAGCTGTAAAATGTCTCTCTTTCCAGCCCTGATTAAATTCCCCATGGCCTACTTATTGCTCAGTCAACATGCTCTATCTTCCAAATGAGTTTGTTGAGAATAGAATGTTAATTTATTTAGGCACACAGACTTTATAAAGAATGTCATGTAAGGGGAAAAAAGGCATATTAGCATTTTGTTTAATTGAAGAGAATGGACTATTTAAGTCCCTTATAGAAATATCTAGGTTCCCACATCCTTTTATTATAATAGATGGAACAGCACTAAAAAGCAAAAATTACCATTTCAGACATAAAAATATAATAAAAAGCAAAACTGGAATCCTAGATTTTGCCCCTCTGATCCCTTTATTCCTTGCTATGAGATCATTTAAAAGAGTTAGCAATGTTATCCAACGAATATTTAGCTGTAATTCTGCATTTCCTTAGGTATTCTTTTTTATGATAATGTGGCAGAGAAATGGATGCAGCATTCAATTACCAAAGTCAAAATGCATGATTGAGCGCCCCTCTAGGCAGTTGTCCACGCTCCTGGAAGAGGCCTGCTTTCTAACGACTTCCGTCTCTCTCTGTATTTATGAGCCACTGCTCAGAATAGGAAATATATTTGTGCATCCCGTAAGAGCTGGCAGGAATGAGAAGGGGCGAATTTGTGGTAACAAAAATGGAATGAACTTGTGTTAAAGTCAGGCCTACTCTTTTAATTGTACATAAAAAATAAGACTGTGAGCAACACAATGCTGAGAGTTCACGTTATAATCTAGGCTGAGTGCATTTTCATCTAAAATGCTCCTTGACAATCACATCTATACTACAAACAACTTTTATTTCCAAAATCAATGGTCTTGAAAGCAAGTTTGGCATGTTTTAAATGCATGTCTGCCGTGTGAGTATTATGTGAGTGGGTTTATGTTTGTGCCCACACTCAAGCATATAATCTCTATACCTAAAAAAGGGCCAAGGAGAAGAAATAAGAGTGAACCCATTTAGAACATATTTGACATTCAGCTCCTGAGGAATTTTCTGTGATATCTTTAAAGGAAATAAAAGATATTAAACCTACTTTCCATTTGAGCAAGTGTCATTCCATAAATCTTGAGGAAAAACTGACACGCATAAGGATATTGAAGAGTTTTGTTTTTATTTTTTTTCCACTGGACTCAGGAAGAGAACAACCACAATACTATGTAATTGACCAACATCTGCTAGAAACAACACGTTTAAATCTCTTATTTTTTCTTATGAAATTAAGCAAAAAAATTTAAGAATGAGTATTATCCAGTGTCAGCATTAATGACCTTACCTTCACACTACAATCACTGTACTGCAAAAATAATAGAAAAAGCTTAAAAAGTAGAGGGTTTGCTCATTAACTAAACTGAAGATAATATGTAAAGATAAAGATAAAATGTAAGTAGATGTTGGTATATATTGACAACAATTTTGAAAATTCAGATTTGGACTTCAGATAGAAGATATAATTGAATTTTATATTTTTAACAGATATTTTTATTTATAAAACTCCCATGTCAAACATACACATAATGCACATAAATGCTGCAGTATAATGGTAAGTATGCAATAAATATTTGTGAAATTATTTAATTTATAGCACATATACTTTTTTATTTTTTTTAATGTTTTATTTATTTTTGATACAGAGAGAGACAGAGCATGAGAGGGGGAGGGGCAGAGAGAGAAGGAGACACAGAACCGGAAGCAGGCTCCAGGCTCTGAGCTAGCTGTCAGCACAGAGCCTGACGCGGGGCTCGAACCCACGAATGTGAGATCATGACCTGAGCCGAAGTCCGAGGCCTAACCGACTGAGCCACCCAGGCACCCACCACATATACTTTTAAATGGATACTTATCATCTAATAAAATATTTTCAATTCCTTACAGTGAGAAAGTTGTGTGGGGAAACAAATGTCATACATGTTATCCACAGTAGCCAAAACACGGAAGCAACCTAAATGTTCATCAATGGATGACTAAATAAGGAAAACGTGATATATACACACAAGTGACTGACTATTCAGCCTTAAAAAAAGAAGGAAATCTTGCCATTTGTGATAACATGGATGAACCTAGCAACGTTATCCAACAGATCTTTAGCTGTTACACTGCATTTCTTTTTACATCATGCTGAGGGAAGAAGTCAGACACAGAAAGACAAATAACGACATGATGCCACTTATATGAGCACTCCAAAACTGTCAAACTCACAGGAACATAGAGTAAAATGATGGTTGTTCCAAGATAGGAATAAGGGAAAATGAGGAGATATTAATCAAAGAATACAGAGTTTCAGTTACTCAAAATAAATAAGTCCTAGAGATCTACTATACAGCCTAAAGCCTAGAGTTAACAGTATTGTTAACTACAATAAATACAGTACTGTATTGTATACTTAAAACTACTTAAAATATTTAAAAATGTACCAAGAGGGTAGATCTTATGTTTTCTTATCACAAAAAAATTATAGTAAGTTGGAGAGGGTGGGAGGAAACTTTTGGAAGTGATAGATATGTTTATGGCATGGCTATAGTCCATGGTTTAGAGGTGCATAGTTATCTCCAAACTTTAAGTTGTATACATTAAACATGTATAGCTTTTGTAGGTCAAACATATCTCAGTAAAATGGTGGAAAATATTTACCGATGACTAACCAGTTATAAAATAGTCACTATTTATACATGTAACAATAAATTCTATTTCCCATGTTAAATCACGATCTCTGTTGGTAGGTCCCTCCTATATTTAATAATGCAGTAAAAAAGTAATTCAAATTAATTTCAAAGAAAACATCAAATATTACAAAGATGTAGCATTTTATAAAGTCTCTAAGTGGGATATTGGATGTGACTGTTGAAATTCTTAAATTACCGATTTCATGAAAAATTCAGATCAGGTAGAATGCTATCATTTAACAATTAAAGAAAGAGAGTCCAGGTGTATGATGAGATAGATAGCAGGTGATTAAAAAGCATAAAGATTTTAATATAAAAAAATCCTTGTATATTTTAATATTTTTGTATTTAAAATATTTTTAAGTTTATTTATTTTGAGAGAGATAGAAACAGCCTGAGTGGGGGAAAGGCAGCGAGAGAGGGAGAGACCGAATCTCAAGCAGGCCCCACACTGACACCCAGAGCCTGATGTGGGGCTCGAACACATGAAGCTGCAAGATCATGACCTGAGCCAAAACCAAGAGTCAGATACTCAAGTGACTGAGCCACCCAGATGCCTCTATTTTAATAAACTTTTATAATCTTCCTATGACAGTTAAAAAAAGGAACATTTATGTTTCCTTATTTATATCTCCTTATTTTTCCTTTTCCTAAAAAAAGCTCATGGCTCCATTTAGAGTCTAAATTTTATTAAATAAAAAATGAGACAGGGTGCTCACTTTTCTCATTCCTATTCAAAATAGTATCAGAAAGCCTAGCCAGAGCAATCACAAAAATACAGAAAGATAGATATTTATATAGATAGATAAATAGATAGATGGCATAAGAATTAGAAAGAATTACAAAGACTAGAAAATCATGTGCAGATAGCATGAAGATTCCACCAAAGAAATCATTAGATCTAATAAAAGATAACAGTGAAGTTGTAGGATACAAAATTAACAAACAAAAATCAGAAGTGTATTTTATGCTCTAACAATGAATTATCTGAAAAAAATTTTAAATTATCCCCTTTACGATAGCACCAAATACAATAAAATATTTAGTAATAAATTCAACCAAGCTGGTTAAAGACCTCTACATTGAAAACTACAAAACACAGATGAAAGAAATTGGAGAAGACACAAATAAATGTAAAGATACCACTTGTCTATAGATTGGAATAATTAATATTTTTAAATGTCCATACTATCCAAAGTTATCTATAAATTCAATGCAATTCTCATCAAGATCCCAATGGCATTTTTTACAGAAGTAGAAGAAACAATTCTACAACTTATATGGAACCACAAGAGATCTTAAACAGCCAAGACAGGAGGCATCATATTTCTTTATTTCAAGCTACATTATAAAGCTATAGTAATTAACATAGTATGATACTGTCATAAAAACAGATAAACCGATAGGTAAGAATCAAGAGCCCAGAAATTAACCCAAGCATAGACATTCAACTAATATGTTACTTACTAATATTAACTCTGTTAAAAATCAAATCTCATTTTTTAAAATTTATTAAAATAAGTTAATGTCTGTTTTAATGGAATCATTGAAGGAAGTCTTTTCTTACCAACTGTTCTCAGATATTTCCACAGTGCCCTTAGGGAGGGCATTCTACCTATTAGGCTTTCATTTCACTATTGTATAAAAGAAGGGATTATAATACATATCTAATATCTCTTTTAAGTCTAGATTTCAATTAAATAATCCTGTCAATATATTCATTATGATCTCTTTCACATATGTTTTTTTCTTAACATTCCCACGGCTGCCCCTTCAGTTCATGCTTGGACTACACTACTCCATACCTTATATTTTTCCTGCCTCATTTTAATAGTTATTACAGAAAGATCTACTGAGCCAATTTAGATGGCAATGTCAAGAAATAAGCATACGCTAATACAGTTACAAGTAATGCTTCCTACTTTAATTAATGATCATAAAAATTTTTGATTGCTGTTGTACAAAGACATAAGAATTGCTTTAAGCTATAAAAATGTTCAAGGAAGCAGTTTATCATAATGGTTGACAGCATGAGTTTTGGAGTTGGAGAATCCTCAGATCAAAGTCCAGTTAAATGCTAATTAAATGCATGTCTTGGGGCAAGTTAAACCTCTCTAAGTCCTATTTTCTTTAACTGAAAAAGTGAAATAATACTAATTAATATTACTTGGCTGATGGATTAAATAAGATACTGCTTATGAGGTATACACAGTGACGGCCCAGAACATAGAAATCACTCTATAAATAATAGCTATTATGAGTGTCATGATAAAGCTATGATTACGGTGTACTTTTTTTCTTTTTTAGTTCACATATAGTATATTTGTAAATGGACTGTTTCTTACAGATCACGCTGAACCGAACTGAGTCCTATTGATTTGAACGTTAAAAGACTTCTAAGTTAATCTGAAATACATTATTTGATTAAAAAAAAAAAGCTATATATATATATGAATTAAATGAAAATCATTGCATTACAATTTTGGTAATATAAATCAATACTTTGTAATAATTTCCCCAAAATATGTCTTTAAAACATTTTATATAAGTTTTAAATTAACTGATTCCTAATTCCCTGAAAATGTCTTAAAGTTCTCTGACATCTTTCTAAGGCTTGAATGAAGATTTTATCTGACAATTTTCAGGAGGAAAGAAGTTTATCAAGCAATCCATTTATCAGCATGAATAATATATATCAGGGTAATCCGGGTGTATTCAAAATACTTGTCAATACAGATTTCTGGCAGCCAGTCATTAGCAACAATATGTTATCAATGCCTACCAACTGAATATCCTTAAATATTACAAACAGCTATTTCCTCACCTTTCATTACCATTCACCACTCATATTACTCACCGATTGTATCACAATCCAGTTTTTTAAAGGTTGAGAGTTGTATATAGTTAACAGGCTCCCTTACCTCATACTCTACTTAGATATAAGACAAACAGATATCCCATTATTCAAGCCTAGAGCATGTTAACACTAGTAAATCATGCAGGGTCCCTTCAGGAAATAGCACAGTCACATTTATAAGAAAATTACAAGGGAGAGTGAAGAACCATGGAACCAGTCATTGTAAACCTGCTACAACCTCTAGGTCTGAAGAAGCTGGGGACAAGAGATCCCCAGCATCTAAATGGAAAGTCCTATAGGGAGGGCCATCTTTAGAGGGGCAGGAGCATTTCATAGAAACACACACACACACACACACACACACACACACACACACACACAAATAGCCTGGAGCAATCTCCCAATGAGAGATCTGGGGACATAAAATCCTACCTTTCTCCTCTCTTCCTCTGAGGCCATGAGTTCTTATTGACCAAACACTGTATGAAGTCAGAAATCAAGGGGCTTGGTCTCCTCCACTGTGTCCATAAAGTTCAGATCCTTAAAACAAAATACGTAATTGAGGTCACTAAAGAATAGATTTGGAGGGACAGAAAATAGATACCTGAAACAATGAGCTTGTCTTTTTCTGTCTCATTTTCTTATCAAATATTTAACTCTGAGACCAAACAAAATTGAAGATGGTTTTGACCTCGATTGTACTCTGATTCAAACCTTAACCAAAGGGAAAATCTCTAAGAATAGAATAAATATGATACCATCTGTCATCCAAATTTTTCCCTTAGGTTAAATTTCTACTGTTCTTAATATTTAAACATTTACACTATAGGTAATCCAGCTTTCAGACGGACATAGGAAGAGTTAAAAACTTACATCCTCCAACCTACTACAAAGATGTATTTTCCTTAAATCAAAAAGAGTTATTGCACACTTTGAACTGGGAAGGCACGTTCAGTACTCACATGAGTAATTGGTTCTGATACTACCAGCTGAGTGCTCTTATGAATTTTAATAAAATATTATTAATTCCAAATGAGAGTAATCACTTTTCTGACACTTATTATTTAATGTCAGTCACTGACTCCATACTTTGCCCTGTAGGGAAACAGCTACAAACTGAAGAAATAGTCCACTAGAAAATAAAGTTCCAAGTTACAAATAGGGGAGTTAATGGAGCAGTAGCATTTTCTAATAGTCTGCGAACACAGTAACCGTCTCCCAAGAACAGTGGTAGCTAGATGTTTTCTAGGAGACCAGGCACAGCTGGGTTCAGACAAAGCTGTTTATCAGGGAAGAAGATGAAAGAAATATATCTGGGATCTCCCAGACAAAAAGAGCACTCCCTATGAGGTCCATGGAGTTCAGGAGTGATGTTATTAAGGGCATTGTAAAAGTGAATTAAAAAATCTAGAAATTAGTAAAGGCAATGGGGTGTGACAGGACCATTCTGCTTGTGGTGAACAAAAGTGTAGTTTATAATGACAACCAGATAATTCTCCCCATGATCTAAAAATCTGACAGTAAAATCAAATGAGAAAAGCATCTCTGTATCTCATGACTACCCTTAAACAATTGGTGTAAGGAAGGCCAGGTGATCAGGCTAAAACATCAAAGAACTAGTATTGATGACCTGCTGTCAGAAAGACCATCTTGCACCTTCCACAAGAATAAACCAATACTATAGTCTTCTTTAGAGCAGTATGCATTTATTTCCTTATTGAATAAACTATCTACTTTTAGAAAATCCAAGCCAGTAAGTTTGGGAATCAAGACATGGACTACATGTCGGGGCGCCAGCATAGCTCAGTCAGTTGAGCATCCAACTTCAACTCAGGTCATGATCTTGTGGTTCATGAGTTCTAGCCCCACATCTGGATCATTGCTGTCAGCACAGTGGCCGCTTCAAATCCTCTGCCCTCCTCTCTACACCCCTCTGCTTGTGTTCTCTCTTTCAAAAATAAACATTAAAAAAAAAAACACTTTAAAAGACATGACTATATGTCAAATAGTGTATATTTGATTGAATTTCCACTATCAAAATTACATGAGTTGTATTAACTGCTATGCATCAAGCTCTGAACCCTTCTTAGATGGCCTTAGAGATTCATCCTTGACCCAGTGACATCAGTCAGATTAGGATTCTTCCAAAAGGGATAGCTTTGTTGAAAACCTTCTTTGGCCATGGGTGATCAAAAACTCAAGAGTTACTCAGGAAAGCCAAATCCCCCTTGGGCCCTCCCAAGGGCTCAAAACCCTCATTTTCCTCCTGTCTATTCAACTTTGAAAAATGATATACAGAGTGGAATCTACTAGGGTAAGACACTGACTAATCCTGCCTTTTTGATTTTACGAAAACTACAGAAAAGCAAAGCATTCTGTAAAAGAAAAACAGAAATATCTTCTTTCAACAACCTGAACTTTTGAAAAATTTACGTTAGGAAGGGCTTAGAACTGGGGCGCCTGGGTGGCTCAGTCGGTTAAGCCTCCGACTTCAGCTCGGGTCAGATCTCACGTTGGTGGGTTCGAGCCCCGTGTCAGGCTCTGTGCTGACAGCTAGCTCAGAGGCTGGAGCCTGCTTCCAGTTCTGTGTCTCCTTCTTTCTCTGCCCCTCCCCCTCTATGCTCTGTCTCTCTGTATCAAAAATAAATAAAACATTAAAAAATTTTTTTAAAAAAAGGAAGGGCTTAGAACTGAAATTTTATTTTTTTTGTTCTAAATTTATATTTTATTATTTTTTAATAGTTTATTGTCAAATTAGTTTCCATA
>PJEM01004386.1:69388-155433 GCA_004023845.1 Helogale parvula | reverse complement strand
GGCAGAGAAGGACAGATACCATATGTTTGCACTCATAGGTCTAACAGGAGAACAGGAGAAACCTAATGGAGGACCAGGGGGAGGGGAAGAGGGAAAGAGAGTTGGGGAGAGAGAGGGACACAAAACCTGAGAGACTATTGAATACTGAAAATGAACTGAGGGTTGAAGGGGGAGGGGGAGGGAGAAAAGAGGTGGTGGTAATGGAGGAGGGCACTTATGGGGAAGAGCACTGGGTGTTGTATGGAAACCAATTTGACAATAAACTATTTAAAAATCATTAGTGTTACCTAATAGAATTATCAACTGATTTAATATGGAAAACAAATATAATAATTTGCCCATAGTGATTTTGCATATCATTTGGAAAGAGGGTCACAGAATTTGTATTTGTCTAAAAACTTCCTATTAACATAATTATATGTGTGTGAAATTTGTCTTCTAATTTGAATTGTCATTGCTATTATTGTTACCACAAATTAATCAAACTGATAAGGTCAAAATTAAATATAAAAAAACTATGTTGAAAACTTTAATTGGAAATTTATGATGTAATTGGAAAAATGAGATTAAAATAAATTTATTAATTGACATGCTAGAATGAGTCATTCCATCACCAGTTGTATTACTATTTTCTTAAGTTTATTTGTTTATTTTGAGAGAGAGAGAGCATGCATGAGTAGGTGAGGGACAGGAGAAACAGGGAGAGAGGAAAACTCAAGTAGGCTCCTCACTGTGAATGTAGCCCAAGATGCTTAACCTCGGAGCCAGCCAGTCACCTCAGTAATGGGAAACTTTTAAAAAAACAACCGTAACAAATTTTATGTTGTACATATGAGTATGTATTTATTTCTAATTAATAATTTAAGAATAAAATACATTACCTTAAGGTAAGCTTCTTTGAGCACAATATAATGGAAATACAAGTTCATGATGATAAAAGAGAAATCATCAATTTTCCGCATATAGAAACCAGCTTATTGATTGGATTCATTTGTATTCATTATGTTAAAAATAATTAAAAGACTTATGTAACATATATATTTTAAGCCATCAACATTTGCACTACATTGGAAACTAAGTCTATTTTCACCATTTAAACACATAAAATATTTTTATTTAAACCTAAAAATGCATGCAATGTCTTTCATAAAGAACTCTTTTAAAGACTACTGATATGAAGTCTTACCAAAGTGGCTGGACATGAAGAGGAGATACTTTTTTCTATAAGGATGAAAGGGAAGAAGGGATGCATAGGTGCAAAATAGAGTGATGATGCATGATGAAGGAAGAAAAAAATTTTAAGTTTTGTCTTTGGTTTAGCTTTTTCAATAAATTCAGTTCTAAATGCTGGGAGAGCTTTTATTTTAGTAAAATAAACCACACTTTGATTTAGATGGAGGGCAAAAGGCAAAGAAAGTGACTAGTGTTAAAAGATTTAAAGACTATTAGACGCTATTAATAGACTGGAAGGTTAGAACAGTGAAACAGCAATGACACCAAAATCTCTTTACAGAACGTGTCATTTTTTCAAGCCTTTCTTAGAAACTTGGGTTAAACACGTTTTATACTTAGCACACTGCTTGCTGCATAAGACACCATGATAGAATAGAAAGATGATGAACTGGCTCAGATGCAGGTAGAATTTTGTAGGGTGTGTTTTGTGTGATAAAAGATAGATTATCACCTGATATCTGTTTCCAGAGAACTGATAAACAAAGTTGTAAATACTCGAGTTGTAACTACATTATGGCAAACTTGTTAAAATCACCGTCATGTAGGAATCTGCAAAAGAGATGCCATGGCAGAATGAAAGTTCTCACTCCAGTCAGTGAAATGAGGGAAATTAAATCAGGGAAAGAAAATCCCTATACTATATGGCAAACACTAGGCGAAGTGTTTGATGTTCATTATCTAATTCACAAATAAATTTATGAGGTGGGTACTATTATTGTACCCCATGTTGAAAGTGAGAAAACTGAGTCTCACAATGGTTTTATAAATACCCAGTATCACATAGGTAGTTTGAAACAGGACTGAACCTCAAGCAAAGACTTTCTGATACCCTATTCATCATTAAAATTCTATAAAATACCAAATAGTGAAAGCTCATCAGAATATACTATTTCTTAAGTCAGGTGGGGTACACCACTGTGGAAAATCCAGACACACCTGAGTTACTGCGGATTATCTTCATTAATGTTTTGTAACTTGAGAAGGTTATTGTTAAGTATTTATACCTCAGTTGATGATGGCATCTTCTAAGTATTTTTCCTCTCAAGTATTCAGATTTTTAAATTACTACCACAGAGTTATAGAAAAAGGGAATATTTTTTTCCTTGCTTGATTATGAGAAATGCATTGCATTATTTTAGTTGCTGTCAATTAAACATAAATGAAGCCCTGATTTTTAAATCTGCAAAATCACATTCTTAATTGGGATATTAGCTTACTAATTTTATTCTCGTCTCTGACATATTTTAATTGATATATAACAAAATTAAAATATATCTGTGGGACACAGGGAAGTGTGCTGTTAGTTAATTGCAAAAATGAAATATCTATCTCATTGAGTCTCTCTTATAACAGACTTGATGACAAGTGGAGTACTTTATTAACTTCATGGATGTGTACAGAGTAAAACCAATAATTAAAATGCTCATTCAGAGAACTAACTTATTTCTAGACAGTTCTGGCTGTCAAGCTTAACATCTGCTAACTTAAGAATAATACATATGAGAATTATGGCAGGATACACAACATGATCCAAAAATTAGCATGGGATTGTACAGTCCTATTTAGAAGTTGTTGGATGAACTGGGAGATGAGGATTCCAGGGATATGTTTTAAACTTAACTCATATCTGAAAAGAAGTATCACATAACATTTCTTCTAGTAGTAGATCTATTTTGGAGACAGCTATGGAGTGAGTACAACATATTTTCTAAAGTAATGATATTTAAACATGTTTTATTAATTTTGTGTACTTATATTAGTATATCAAACCCAAAACAGAGACTGAATATTTTCATATATGAAATATATTGTTGTATAGTTATGTAAGAGAAAAATCTTCAAAATTGAAGAAAATGGAAGATGTATGTCTATTAATCTAATGTTTGACAATTTGCCTTCCCTTTAGTAATCTATGTTCATCACTGTTTTCTTCATCACTATTTTCTATGTGGCTCAAGTGATCCTGAAACAACTGTAGCTCAACTCATTATTCTAAGATTGCTCAAAGAAGCATTTGTTAATTTCTTCAGCATAAAATGTATGTAACTCAATATTCTAGTGCAAGTTACTCATTTAATTAATGGAATAACAAACATTTCTATAATATAAAAAAAATAGGTACCCCTACCCTTTAGGATAACCATCTGTAGCCTGATTTTCCATAATAATTCTAGATTTTCTTTAAAAAAAAAGAGAGAGATTTTATTGCTGGATTATAAATGCTCAGATATTGTCATGCATATATTTTTCATTTTTCATTCTTATTCAAAAGTGATGCAACCAGGAGGCTGTCAGTACAAGCTTATTGGTTGGATAATGTAATAAATGGGTTAAACGGGGTGAAATTCTACTTTTTCAATCACATTTTTAAATAAGAGTGTTTCAATATAAATTTTAATATACACACATGAACAAAAGACCACACTAATGGTAAAGAATACTATTTGTATTTGTACTCAAAACTATTTATTAAAATTTATAATGTAAAAAAAATGCAGGTTTATAAACTTGTAAGAGATAATTCCAGTTGAAAGGAAGGTTTTCCCAGAAGTTCTGAGAAGCTTTTGTGAACATGTAATCACCTTGCAATTATTCCTATTAAAAAGGATTAGATAATTATTTCTCTCACCTTTATGTGCTTGCATATTTCAAAACCTGTTTTGTGCTTTATGAAGATCTCAAAAAGAAAGCACTCATTTTGTAAAGAATTAGAAAGACTAATTTTTAGGATGAATGATGTTTTTTTCAATCACTGTTGAATTTGCATCACAAACTCATTTACTTTGGAGTATTTTCAGAAATTGGAAAAATAAGCATTATTCACTGATGTCTAAATAGTACATAAAATTAGCAGCTGAAAATGAACTGTAGGAATTAAAAAAAGTACAAAACAAGATCTGAAAAGCAAATGGGAAGATAAAGCATATGTACAAATAAGTAAAAAAAAATTCCTTGGCCAGATAGCTTGCAAATCCAATTGCTTGAGAAGGAACCTCAGGGGTTCTCAAACTTTTAGATCTAAGGAATCCTTTATATTCCCAATATTCATTGAGTTCCCATGAGGCTTTTATTTATATGAATATTTAACATTTTTGTAACTAAGTGATAATTTTAATATTTATATATTTAAAATAACATTACTATACTGATAAAGGTTAGCATATATTATTTTCAAGGAATAGAATATTTCTCAAAACCAAACAAAAAATTGCTGAGAAGAGTAACATTGCTTTACATTTTGCAAAATTTCTTTGTGTTGTTTTACAAACTACCACTTGATTTTCATACTTTGTCTTTTCAAAAATATCATAAAATCCTTTAGAGAATAAATCATTTTTCCAAGTTATATCCCACAGCCAGACATAGAATAGATTATTAATACATCTTTTATGAAAAACTCAATCAATGAAACCAGGTATTCATGTATATGGCTTCTGTTCATGAAAATTCCTTGGGTGAAAATACATCTTTCCGTTTTTTGCCTCTTGAATTTCACTCTCCTGATTTGAAATCTGATACCACTATGACAGAGGTTCTTCAACTTCCTTGGTTTTCTAAACTATTTCTATATTCTGTTCGATTTTAACTTGCATGCAGGAAGAACTAAGTGAGCTGAGTAAGCACAAAATGACTATTTGTCAATTGATAATTATTTACCATATAAGAATTCATTGTGTTAAATTTACTTTCAAATCACATTCCCAAATACATGGTACCACTTAGTATAGTGATGTATCTTCTGACTGCTTAGCCCTGGAGAACTGATTGAGTAGAGGAAAATTTTGTATATATACAAATATATTGTCAAACAAATGTAATAGATTGCAAATATATCATCAAGTATCTTATCCATTCCATTCTTAATTTTGGGTTTTTTGTTTGTTTGTTTGTTTTGGTAAACTAGAAATGAACCAAACGTCATTTACTTCCACCTACTCATTTTCCACATAAGGAAAAGACTAATTTTTTTCAGAAAATAAGATATTAATAGAAGTCATTGACATTTTACATAAGCCTGTATCAAATTTGTTTTTTTAAGTTTATTTATTTAGAGAGGATGGGAGCAGGGAGGTGCAGAGTGTGGGAGAATCTCAAGCAGGCTCTGCACCATCACTGCAGAGCCTGATGCAGAGATCAAACTCATGAAAATGTGAGATCATGACCTGAGCCAAGATCAAGAGTCAGATGCTTCACCAGCTGAGCCCCCTAGATACCCCACAGTTATCAAATTTCTAAGACATTACTCTAGGCAGCATTCAATTTGGTGGATTTTTTTAAAGATTTATTTTACTTTTAGAGAGTGAAAGTTGGGGAAAGGAACGGGGGTGGGGGAGAGAGAGAGAGAAGAAGAGAGGGAGAAGAGAGGGAAAGAGAATCTTAAGCAGATTCCATACTCAGTACAGAGTCCACCCTGGGGCTCAATCCCATGCCCCCAGGATCATGACCTGAGCCAAAAAAGAGTCAATTGCCCAACTGCCTGAGCACCCAGGCACCCCTTGGTGGGTTTGTTGTTGTTGTTGTTGTTGTTAAACAGTATATTTCTAAAAAAAAAGATTTCTTTACTCAGGACTAGGTTTATTTTTCTTTTTATGACATTTGTCTAAAGAATATACAGGTAGCTGTTTCGTGATTTATTTCTTTACAGAGAACAAACTGAGGGTTGATGGGATAGGGTGGGAGAGAGGGGAAAACGAGTGATAGACATTGAGGGCACTTGTTGGGATAAGCTCTAGGTGTTGTATGTAAGCAATGAAGCAAGGGAATCTACCCCCAAAATCAAGACTACAGTGTACAGACTGTATGTTGGCCAATAAATTATATTAAAAAAAGAAATGCTATTCATGTCTAGTAATATTAGTACTATTTTATGAAAAATTAAATTAAGATTTTTTTTAGAAAGAGCATACCATTTACTAAATTGCGATCGTATTACGTTAAACCGTAAAGTGATCCTCCTAAATCTCCAGCTCTCAGTGCACACACAGACTAAATCGAGACCTGGTACTTTCTAAACTATGGGGAAAACCTTTATTTGTCTACCTAATGTCTACACATATGCAGACTGCAGGGCAGACATTTTAGAGAGCAAGTAAATGAAAGTAAATTGGCTTCTTTGTCATTTATGTCTTTCCTCTTGGGAGTGAAAATTTGAACTGAGGGCAATTTACAATCTGTTGTCACTTCACTTATTTCTGAAATATCCTTGCCAACTTTACCCAAAGGAAGATGTATAGGTAGTTCACTTTTAACATAACATGGAATATTTTTCAAATGAGCTATTTATCCCTAATATAAGTATTTCTAATTGAGATGTCCAGTTCTATTCTAAAACATGTAGCAATATTCCTAAATTGACCAGAATTTTTTAAAAAATATGTTATCCTTAGGTTTTCATTGCAGAAACATGTAACTCAGAATGTAATATACATAAGAAAGTATTATGTATGTATTTTCTAATAGGCCAAAGATTAAGTGATAATTATTATACAGAAGTTACTAAAGATGATATTATCTGAATTTACTCTAATATTGATTTTGACCATTCTTTCACATAGAAATAGAATAATTTTATTCATTTATAACTTAAATAGGTAAATTATACTGCATTATTCTGAGATATTCAGCAAATTTTTATCAGGGAAAAATAGTTCTTCAAAACAATATACTTAACAATATAAACTTAATTTACCTAAGCATTAAAATGTGTGTGTGTGTGTGCATGTGTGTTATTCTATTCATTATTCTATTCTATTCTATTCTATTCTAATTAGAAGATTGATAAATTACTTATCTCTTTTAACTATGATTTCTCCAATGGAAGTATAGGATATAATAGTTATATGTTAGAAAAGTATTTAAAATAAAAGCAGGCACCTGGTTGGCTCAGTTGGTTAAGCATCCAACTCTTAATTTTGACTCAGGTCATGATCTCATCGTTCGTGGGATCAAGCCCTACAGGCACCAAGTCTCCTTGGGATACTTTCTCTCCCACTCTCTCCGCCCCTCGTCTGTTCATATTCCGAGATCTCTCTCACTCTCTCTCAAAAATAAATAAACATTAAAAAAATTAAAGGAAGTAAAAGCATATTGCACTTCAGGTTTTTGTATCTCAGATCTTTTTTAACTAATTTCTTGAACTGAGCTTGAATACACAAATTTCCAGAGACTATGGGAAACTTTTCCTTATTATATTAACCTCTTGACTTAGACTCAACACTCTAAAAATCAATTTGATTAACCAAAGTCATAAAATGATTTAAAAATATTTGGTTTTGGAAAATGTAGCTGAACTTCAAAGTCAAAAGTTTGCCAACACTGATATTTTTAAATAAGAATTCCTAAGCACTGTGGGTTAAAAGTTTGAAAATATGTTGAGAATTAATGCTATTCTCCTAAAATAACTAATGCTTTTATTAAAACCCACTTTCAAAAGTATAGATGGATTGGGCTATCTCTTAGGTTTGGCATAAGAATATTAACATGATACTGAACTATAAAAAGCAAAACTTATATTAAAAACCAATAGCTATTGTAGGACGATATCAAAGGCTTTCTCATTTTTCTAGCTCCCAGAATCACTATAAAAACAGAAATTGCTTCTAGAAGAGGAAAAAGAAACCTTAGAAAGGTTTACATAGCTACAGTCCTTAAATTCTGCTCTCACTTTTCCTGGCTTGGGGATGGGGAAATGGCCAGAAGATGCTCTGGAGGAAAAACAAAAGGGCAAGTGACTTGGTTTACCCTACCCTTGGTAGACTTCTTTGGAAACAAACTAAATGGTTTCTGTTAGCAAGAGAGTAAGAAACGCTTATAGCAGAATATGTTTATCTTATGGTAAACATCTATCTAATTTAAGTAAAATAAATCTATGAATTATGGTTCTCACTGGACAGTGTCTTGTGACTATGTTATCATCTCTAAAATATTGAGATACTTCATAATTGATACAGCACCTTCTGTGTACTTGCCTAGAAGATGCAGGATAGGAAAAGAAGCTTGGGAACTAAACTGTTTCATATATACACCTTGGTTACTAGTTCCCTTGAAATCCTTAATAGAATTTGATATTAGAAAAGATCATACAGTTAGTATGAATATGATTTGATATCTTGATCTTTTGTGTTATAGCAGTTTGAAACTTTAAAAATTGTCTTTCAGACTTTTAGAGCATAGTAGCTGAAATATGTTACATAAGAAAAAAAGGAGGGGATGGGAAAACAACATCAGAACTAGATGCTAGAATCTCTGCTCATCCATCTATGGTATAAAGTGGCTAAATTTTTAAAGTAGCCTTACTAATAAAATGTGAAGACAGACTTAGACCCAGCAGATCTGTCTAAATGGGTAGAGTGAGACTACCAGTCTAAATGGAAATTAATTTTAAAAAATAGTTGCATTTTCTCACCATTGTTAACAACTCCAGAACCCTAAAATTGTGGGGTTAGCAAGAGAAAGATCAGATTAATACTTTTTTTTTTTCTGGACACTGGAAGACCTTCTCATTCCATTGGTGCTACTGGGAGAGATAGCATCTTCCCTGGCAAAACAATTCTGTTAAGGCACTGGATTATCTGAAAAACTATAGACTGAAACTCTGTGAACTAAAAACAGAACTATAAACTCTGAACTGAACTATAAAACCATAGAGCAAAAGTATAAACTAAAAACTGAGACCAAGTACTAATGACTTAGAATCTCATGTGTATTCTATTGAAAAAATTAGGACTTTTTACTGAGAAAGGCCAGAGAAGCCTGATGAATCATTACTAGCTTGGATTCTTAGAGTTAATAATTGGAGCTTTCTTACAAATTTTAGATCTTACTGAATATGTGCATTTCTTTGGGCTGCTGGTTGGTCCTCGACTGGCCTTGGAGCTGCTTTGGGATGGTATGACACAACCTTCTGTGGTGGAGAAGGTCAGCAGCCCCACTGTCAGAAGGGTAACTTGTCCCTACCCAGAAAAGGAGCACTCCTTCAATATGGTCAAAACAATGTAAGTATTATGGAGTAATACTATATGGTTGAAACACTCTATGTACAAGTGGGCTGAGATGAGCTCTGTGATGATTAGAGAGATATACCTAATTCAGAGCTACTAACACAGATGAGGATTTGTGTGTGTGTGTGTGTGTGTGTATACATTGGTTTAGGGGCTCCTCAGTCTTGGGAACCTTACTATTAGCAAGTAAAGAAAGTAATAGCAAGGCAATAACTGGCTTGCTAAATCAGTTAATATATGAGCTGCTTGAAAGACAAAAATTTCTTTGCAACCAAAGGAATTTGGTATAAAAGGGAGAAATAAAAGAAAATTGGGGGAAGTCATATGATATAATGACCAGACTGAATTGGCTGAACTGTAGAAGTGCCTTGAATGAAAGGGAAAATTTTGGGAAATTGGTGGGATATTCATTAAGTGACTGCTACTGCATTATCAATACTTGGAAATTGGGAAACAGGTCCAATTCCATACCAAGATCTTAAAGTAGCAGGCCAAATATTTTATATCTAACCTAGTTTGGGGGAATTCAAATCCAAGTATTAGGATTTGATTTAATAACTCTTGAAGAGGGGGCTAAACATATGCCCTCAGTTAAAGTCACAGACTCTGGAAACTATTGAGTTTGACACTGAGATCTGCTCACTTAACCTTGGTGGTGATCTTAGGCTATATGAAAAATTTAGTTGAAATGTTCTTGATGAGGGTATATAAAACTCCTTTATGTTATATATAGTAATTCAATATACAGTAATCTTTACAAGAGATAGGGAATGCACTTTAAAGGGATAAAACTATAATTGATATAGATATGCTACTGTGGAAAAACACTCATGTAGAATGAAGTTATTCACTTATGTAGGGATGAAATTATTCACATTTATTTAATGAAGTTATTCATCAAATGGAGACACCATTTGATGGTTAAGTCACCTTCATCTGCATGGTCATGCATACATGGTCTGTATATGTGCATAGGGAAGCTGCCTTTACCCTTCTTATAGGGCATATTGTTAAGGTCACACTCCACACTTCATTTTTAATTTATCATGTTAAGTGGAAATCTATAGAATTGCCTGAGTTTTTCTCAGTAGTAAACATAAAGTCATACAGAATTGTAAGGATAACATAAGATCATTTCTCTAATTAGGAAAAAAATGGGTGAGAGTTTTGATACTCGCTAGCTCATATTTTGATATTCTTACTTAGCCAGTGTATATAAAAAAGATGTTTTGTAGAAGTTAACTATAGGTTATGAAACATTAGCCAAAGCATTTCTCCTAATATCAATTGTAACTATGTAGCTAACGACTATATAGGAAATTCACTAGGTGAATGAGAGCTTGTTTAATGTTACAGACCTGGCTATTCTTTATGATCACAGTTTTGAAAGCTGGTCAGGCAAAATTTGTATTCTCATGAAATGGAAATCCCAGTATACATTTGCTAAATGACAAAGGCATATGTAAATGCCACAATATGTTGGCACAATTTAGCATGGCAGGATTTGACTTGAGTTGGAGATGAAAATCTTTGAGGGCAAGTCAGTGTACAGCATATATTACATCATGGTAAATGCCTTCTCAGAAAGAATTTTAGAATGAGGAAAGCATCACAGTCATTCTTGTGACAAATTGTGTCTAGCTTCTGAAATTCAAGTGAATCTGTAAAATTCTGGGGAATTAAAAGGGCTAGATCAACTAAATATAACAATCAAATTATGATAAATTAATTATTTCTCAAGATACTGCTAATAAAGAAATTAAGAAAATAGCTAATCTAGTTGCTTTTGGCAAAATAATCACCTTCATCTAGGAATCTTATTGTCCTCTCTTCCCAAAATTAACATAACAACATCTGAATATATATGTGGTCCTAAACAGAAACAATATTTTACAGAGGAAAAAGGTACAGGCAGTCCAACTAGGTAATGCTCTACTGCTCAAATGAGAAGAGGCAGTATTAGCAGATGGGAGCCTTTAACTTAAATTGAAAAGTGCTACCAAGTAGAGACTCTTTGGATTTGAGAATCTAAGCTACATCAAAAAGCTATTCATATACCTCATTTGAAAGGAAATTGTTGGCATATTACTTGGCATTAGTGAAGATTCCTTTCATTCTGAAAGGGCATCAGATAATTCTGAGTCAGAAAATTCCATCATGTCTTAGATCATGTCAGAAAATCATTGAAATAGGGAAGGGCAGTGTGACAGAGTTTAATTGTGAATTAGAAGTAGTATGTTCAAGAAAGCAGTATAAGGCATAAGCTGTGGGGAGCAGTTTCATCTTATGTATAAAGGTGGTTGCTTTATTGCACATTGGACTGACACTAGAGCACTCTGAGGACCTTCTTCTCCACTTACATTGATGAGGTCATTGGAACTCTCTAAGCCTCTTCCAGCTGTGCCAAAATAAGTTGCCTGGTTCATAGACAGAATGCAAGGATTGAGGTCCATGTCATTTATAAATCAGCAATAGATCAGGAAAATGCTAAAAACTTGACTTAGAAGACAAGAGCAAATATGAAGAGTGGGTAGAGTATGAGTTGCTTGAACTGATGATGAGTTAGGTATCAACAGTCAGGAAAGCATTTAGACATTCAGAGGCCCCTGGAACTGAAGCCAATGATTCTGCTATGTGGTCAGGCATATGGGCCTCAGATAAACTAGATAATTAAAAACACTCCTGTTTGAGGTTGGAGAGGATGCAATTACACAGTTTCTATTTTTTCCAACAGAGGTAACTCTTAAGTGAGTAGATTACAAGTGCTCTTACCACACAAAAGGTAACTAAGAGGAAATGGAAATATAAATTAGCTTAACTGCATTAATTATTTTACTATGTATGTGCATATCAAAACATCATATGTACACTTTAAATATGTGCCATTATATAATTGTTTTAAATATAGAAATTTTAAAAAATCAGATTGCCAAATCAGATTCACGAAAATCAGACATCTTGCCTAATATAAAATGCTACAACCGTTACTAACGATTTCAAGGATATAGGCAAGCAAGCAAATGAAAAAAAGGAACGTGGTCTAAGACATCTTGTCTTCCTTGTCATATCAGACCTGTGTTGCCTAAATCAGAGCAGCATATGTGGTCTGAATATAAGGATTTTAGGAGGTCCTCAGAAATATATCAGTTATGAAACATCTCAATATTTTCTATTCCAGATATTTGTTTACTCATATGTTATTTTCTGGAGAGACATGCCACATAGATTCTTTGCTTATTTACTAAAAGTAATCTTTAACAAAGGACACCCTGCTAAGTACATTCAGTAAATAAGATCTCTTTGACCTGAGAAATACCATTAGTTTACGTACCTGGAAGACCAGGTAACAAAGTGTTCAGATCCAAGACTTTTTTTTTTCTTTTCTTTTTACCAGAGGCATATCCTCCAATAAACTGAGTGAATGGATAACAGGCCAGTGGCTTTAAATCCTTCCTTCATCATCTCATACAATTTTTCTTTGATTTTGCCTAGTCTGTTATACTAAATAGGACAAGGTTTAAATTTACACGTATGCAAGAGATGTGATACAAATGCCCAATAAATGACGTTTAAACAATTGAAATCGTGTATTTGTAAGGCTTCCTTAGGGGTAATTCTAATTTCTTCCTTTGTAGCTAAATTTAGTTAGCTCAGAATGTGGCTCCATTACTCAGTGCAAAGGAAAACCCTAATTCCTTTCATCTTAAAACTTATGATACCGCTTTTATGTTGGGCTGGGAAAAAGTTTGAGCTGGTCTGCTGTTATTGTAATTTTTGTGCATAAATAGCGTTTCTGCTGAGCCAAAAGCCCCAACCATCAGAAGGGTGAAGGTTAAAAGAGCTAATAAATGGAAAAAGTACGAGATCAAGCGTAGGGAAAAGAGGCTCTTAGAAGTCTATTACAATCACAGGGGGAGGTAATCATTCCATTTCCACAAAGTGCATGAAGCACTATAATAATACTCCTACCTGTCTCAGTTCCGGTACTGACTAATGACCAATGGTGGGTAAGACTTCTGGAACTGTTCTCTCTGGAGAAGGGAAAATAATAGACTACTGCTGAATTTCAAGTTCTGCCTAAAAGAGTTCATCCTAATAATTTTTAGTAAAGGAATGACAAAACACCCTTGAATGAAACAACTTCTAGGAGTCAAAAGCAGCTGTCAACGGATTCAGTTTATAAGCCATACTTATTAGTCTGGTTAACACTCAGATGATCTGAAAGAATATTGCCAATAAATTGAACAGAGAAGAAGAGGCAGAATTACTGAGATTCTACACTCTGGGGGATCATAAGTAAAGATGAAACATTACTGAGACAGCAATCTCAATAGGATGAAAAGTAGAACAAAGCTACTGAGCAGTGTGTCACCACTGTTCTGTAAAAGTGAAACAAAATGTATTTAAAGATAGTGGAAATGAAATGTAGACGGTTTCAAAAGAGGTCACTTTGGGTGTGCTCTGGTTCAAAGGTACAGATCACTCCATCAGGATGTAAGAAGCATTTATTGAAAGATTTATGACCCTCCCTCCCAGAGCTGTTATAGGAGTTCAAGTATACCCAAATTATAGTCACATGAAGACATGCAGTATTTTTCCATGGATTCTATTATTTCAGATAGTTTGAAATTCATTCACCACTGGTCCCACTTTGACACAAGTATATTAGGAGCTGGTCTTAGGGTACTAATCAATTATTTTAGGCATTTCATCAGGATGTAAAAGATTTTCAAATTCTCATAATGACACAAGAGGGAAGTCTCTTTTAGGAGACAGTCATGGCTAGCAATTGATCTGGAAGGACAATGAAGATCTAATTGAATGGATAAATAAGATAGTGATTCTGATAAAACATCACATCCCTCAACCATGCTGAAAGCAGGCTTTTAATCTCACCTTGGAAAGACTACTGGGTATTCTAATCAGCATGGCATGCAATGTATTTAAAGTGGCTGGGAGTTTTAGAAAGCCAAGCTAAGGTAAACCAACATTAAGGAAGATCGTCACTAAGACAATGCATTTATTTTTTGTCCTCGATGAAATATGTTATAACTGATTGTGACTGGATCAAGAAAAAAAACATCCCTTAGAGATATTAAGGAAGGTAAATGGTTGGTGGCACTACATAATGACAATGGAAGGTTTTATAATGTATGGAATATAGAATTGACAAAATAATAACTTCTTGTCACCTTGTAGTCACTGGGAATATGTGGTATGTGGGGAAAAATCGATTCCATTGGAAAGGACTGGAAAAAGACAAGTTATACTGATGTAAGGTGTGGCTAATACCTCTGATACAGTTATATAGTGTGAACAAAAGATTTGAACATTTATCAATAGGATTAAATAAAAATCAGATTAATGTAAACTATAAGCCAAAACACTACTGCCTTTAAGTTATATTTGATGTATGGCCTATATTTCTCAGACCCATTAGTTAAACACTGTTTTAACACTGTTAGAGAATTTTAAACTGTTGAAGTTGACCATCCAGATGACATGACAATTGGTTGAACTGTAAGCTGGACCCAGGCAACCACAGGTGCTCCTCCCTTCCTTGTCCTTGGAATGCACATTCAACCCATGATTCCCACACTAGGAGCTCTTTCAAGGAATAGCCTTGAGAGAGTAAGGCTGAACCTTAAGCCTTAACCTAAGTCCATTAAGACTGAACCCAATTAAGGTCTAGACCTAAACTTTTAAGAGTCTGGTGCTAAGTGAAATAAGTCAGAGCAAAACAAAACCATGTAATTTCACTCATATGTGGAACTTAAGAAACAAAACAAAGGAGCAAAGGGTAAAAAAAAAAAAAAAAGAGGGAGGCAAAAGAAATGGACTTCTAACTAAGAGAGCAAATTGATGGTTATCAGCAGAGGGGAGAGGAGTGGGGGGATGGGTGAAATAGGAGATGAAGATTAAGGAGTGCACTTGTGATGAGCCCTGAGTATTGTATGGAAGTGTTAAATTATTATATTGTACATCTGGAACTAATGTTAACACTATATGTTAACTAACTGGAATTTAAATATAAACTTTGGAAAAGATTCTGGTACTAAATTCTACTTGTCTTGCAGCACCTAAGACAAACCATCTTTAGTTCCTTTGCTTATCAAACCTGTCACCTACCAGTCTGCAGTGGACTGCCTCTTTCTTTCCTTCCTGTTCTCTCTATCGGAACCTGTTTCATATTTCTCCTGAGAAACTCCCGGGGTTTCACACCACTATAAACACATAGATGAAGCAAGAATATGTGGTAAAGGCTGTTTGTGGTCTGTAAAACTTTAGTACAAAGCAGGAATGAGACCAATTTTATGATAAAACCGGTTTTATTTCTGCCAGTAGCATCAGTCCAAATGGTAATATAAGGTTTAACAAATCAATTTAACCTTTCTAAATGAATTTGTTATATTACCTTCCATTGATTTATTCTAATGCAAATGTATTGCTAGCAAAATGCATTGGAGATTTGTTTGACCTCTTTATTGTTGTAGGATATGGCAATTAATTTTTTTATTGAGATTCCAATTAGCTTTCTGCTCTTACAATGTTTTACCTAAATCTTCCTTTAAAGTTCCCCTAAGGTTACTAGAAAAAGATCATCTAAGCATGACTGTATTAGAAGGTAGGAGTAAATAAAACATTACTTATGTTGTGTACAAAATTGAGGTTACTCTAGGTTAACTGAATCAGATTCCTTGAAGAGATAAAGATGCTCTAAATCATGAAGAATTAATCAGAAAATTCTAATTGAAAAACAGGACCACAGTAGTCTATTATGAAAGGGGAGAAAGTGCCAAATTAGCACTACAGAGCAGGGAAATCTGAAAGAAATTTTACAGACCATTGCCATGATGACCCTTGTAAAAGTGTTCTTACACAGAAAAAACGAAGAAGAAAGCCCTAAGGAGCAGGGCTTCATGATTAGGACCACCCAAGGAGAGTCTCTAACAAAAGAAAATTGAATTCTGTATTGGAGGTGGTCTGCATGTAAAATTTTCACATGTCCCTGCAGACACCAGTACAGGGGGCACAGTTTCAGTAATTACTGAAGGGCAACTTTGAGCAAGGTTATGGGACGATATTACAGACACAACAATGGAAAGAGAAGAGCTTTAATGCACGGCTCTGTAACAATCGCAGCTGGTGCCTACCATTCAGGTGAAGAGTTTAAAAGAACATTATAATCTATCCTCTTTCTACTCTTGATCTACCTGGCATTTACTGACCTTGAATAAAAAGATGAGAAAATGAATGAAAAATAAGGAGAAAAAGGTAGGACAATTGGAACCGTCCCTGCCACGCACAAATAAAACCACAGGACAGTCACAGTGAAAGGCAACACTACTAAACTCACCTAGGCACTTTAGTTCTATATGGGGAGACTCAGTTTTTCAAATATCCAATTCTCTCAGCTCAGAGGGTTTGAAAGAGAGAAAGGAAGGAAGAAGGAGAGGAATGTGAAAGCCCAACAGCACACCATTGTCATACCTAAATCTCTACCCTGGAGTCATTTATACTAATACTATACTAAAATTGGATTAAATTGTAACTTCAAATCAAGTTCTCATTAGCTTGATATTTCTTTTTTTTAATGTTTATTTAGTTTTGAGAGAGCGTGAGTGGGGGAGGGGCAGAGAGTGGGAGAGAGAAGATTTGAAGCAGGCTCTGCACTGACAGGCTGACAGCAGGGAGCCCTAGATGGGGCTCCAACTCAGGAACTGTGAGATCATGACCTGAACCCAGGTTGGAAGTTCAATTAACTAAGCCACCCTGGTGCCCCTGATAAATCTAGCCAACTTTTGTTTGTAGTAAAAGGCATTAACAGTCTATTATTTAAACATTTACTTTTGAAAAGGAACAATAATCTGATATAATTTAGTTTTTATATTGCCAAAATGTCTTTGACTATCTCTTTATATCTGTTTTTCTTATACCAGGCATACTGAGGTTATTGGAATATAAAAAATTGTGTGCTTTGGACCAGACTACATATTAATCTTAGATATGATTGAAACATCAAAATTTATTGTACAAAAGCAGTAATAATTTCACAGCAGTTAGGCATTTGCCATTGTCACTGAGACATTAAGGTAATGCTGAATTATTACATTCTAACACTACATTGAGCTGCCTTTTGGCATATTCCTAATTCATGCCAGTTTTAAAAATCTAATTAGCTATATCCTTGAGAAAATTCTGAAGTCCTCAGATTCTTCCCCTTCTAAGTATTAGTCAATAGTTAATTTAGCATATTATAACACTACCATATAATTCATGATAATATTTTTATTTCTTGAACATTGTTAAGCCAATCTTAAAGGTAAAAATATTTACTTTTTTGGGAAAAAGAATTCAAAGCAATATATTAGTTTAACTCTACCTAGGTTAAGAGAACATTTAATTTACATAATTTGATTAGACAATATATGAAGACGGATTTAAATGGGAAATCCCATGATCTAGCAAATAACCTAGTCCCTCTTTCTTTTCTTTAGTCCATTCTAATAATACTTATTTTACTTAGAGCAGATAGAATACAGTTAGTAAAAAGAGTTGTCTTATAGCTGTGTTAGTTGTGCATTTACCACTAAATCATAAGTTCTCTTATGTTTAGGTTGGTAGCAAGACCTCTTTATAAACCCCAGCATATCAGGAAAAAATAATGATTTAAGACCTTTATTTTATTTTTAGAATATGCTGCATAATAATTACTAGAACTAGAACTCCAAGGATATATTCCTGTGCTTACATGGGAATCTCTAGTCTACCTCAAACAGAGAAGTAACAAAACTCATCATGGAATATGAAAAGGTGTAAATTTTAACGAGGTAAACAGAAGTGTCTTCAGAAAAAAAAATTTTATGTGGAAAGGCAAAAATATAAACAAAAAGATCTGATCACTCTCTGGTGCATTAAATTCAAAACCTGACCTAGATTAATTTGAAGTGTTTAATGAGTAAATTATTTAAGTTTTTAACTATTCTTAAGAACATAAGAAATTAATGTTTGATAAAAAATATTACTCCTTTCACCTGCTCATTCTTAGAGGATTTTCTGTATAATAAGATGATACATCTCTCCACTTGAGAACTTTGCTATCTAGAAATAAGCCTACATACAACACAAAGTGCAGACCTATGAAAGCAAATATATTAGTCTATAGATCTAAATATAATACAATAGAAAACAAAAATAATAATTGGGCAGAAATATTTCTGTATCAATCAAAGAAAACTATTTTCTGCTGGAACTTATCTGAAATGGCTACATGTAACATAGAGTCATTTCAAAAAGGGCAGGGAAATTATGTGAAAACAAATTGTCTATGTGGGAAAAATAATAATACTTATATTCAGATTATGTAGAGGACAAAGAGAATTTTTTCTGCTTAAAAGTCAAGGTAATTGAACTATTTTGGCAGTAAAAGTCTTTAAAAAAAGGAAGTTGACTAAGAAGAAATTTTGAAGTATGGATTAAGAATTTTCAGGGGCAATTGGTCACACTAGAATTCAAAAAAGAATGACTAGCTGATATGAAATTCTTATGCCTGATAATTCTTATTACTCTGTGTTGATGCTTTAGGCAAAAAGCAAAAATGGCCTTATGGGTTCCGTCTGTAAATAGAAGTTCTGAGTGAAAAAAGGTATATTATATTGTATCTAAGACTGTGTGAAAACAGAATATATGCAAAGTTGCCTAATTGATAGTTCAAACTTATGATAGATATATTGTGTATATCTCACATGAATATATATCTTATATTTTATACACAAACCTTATATGAAGTTCATAATAAAATATCAAAGAAAAGAAAACCTATGTTGAAAGATAAGAATTTTATAATTCTGATTGCGAATTAAAATGTGATTATAATTTAAAGAAAACATAAAAATCTGTGGAAGTATTCAGAATATTCTCAGATGATTATTATAAATAATTGTTATGAATATCAATATCACAACATACTTTTTGGATGGAATTTGAAGCACCAAAGGAGTGGGAAGCTACTACAGAACAGATGTTGTGGGAATTTCCAAGAGCACTGAATGGTTCTACTACATTTTGTATTTAGTTATAAGAATTTTTCTTAAAGCTTAAAAGTCTCTAATTAGAATACAATAAGAATAGACTATAACCCAAGAGAAAATCTTTATAGCAGATGGTTGTTGAGAAATTTCATTGTAACAAACATGATAAGACTGTAAAAGAGAAATACTGAGCAAAAAGTAGTTGAAATCTGTTTTTATATTTAAATTTGAAGTTTTGCAGTCCTTTTGCATTTGTCTTAAAGGTATATAATATCATTGTTTTATAACTTTATGAAGTAAAAATTTGAGGGAAACTAGACACTTTTATATAATGTAACATACTAAATAATGTTTCCTTTCAAATTTAATAATTTGTGGTGGAGGGAGCCTGGGGCTCAGTTGCTTAAGTGTAGGACTCTTGATTTCGGCTCAGGTCATAATCTCAGAACCCCCTGTGTTGGGTTCTTTGCTTACAGTGTGAAGACTGCTTAGATTTCTCTCTCACCCTCTCTCTCTCTCTGCCCTTACAACTCTCCCCCTTTCTCTCTCTCAAAATAAGTAAATAAACTTTAAAAACTTTTAAAAAATTAAGAATTTGTATTATTCAAATTTTTATTATACTCATTTTATTGTGTAAGTAGTCTTGGGGTTTTAAATATATAATAATATGCTACTTTTATCTATAATTTGTTAATGAGTTTTCAAATATATAACTACATTATATACTAAATAGGGATAGTACCATTTGTAAAAAGAAAATGTACTCTAAGTAATCATCTGTAATTAAAAGGTATACCACAGTACCTCAAATGCATGGTTTTAATATTTATATTGAAAATTAATTTAGATTAAATATTTTTAATTTTAAAATATTTGAGTTACTTTTAAATGGCAGTATAAAAGTGATCTTCTATAGAAGTTGTATATAAATCACATACTTCACTTTCTTCAGTGTATATCCTGTCCTTTTCTGGTAATTCTCTGAGTGACTTACCATGGGATTATAATAAATAAATAAATATATGTTAGCATTAGTGGTTTTTAAATTTTGACTTAGTGATTCAAATAGTTCCATTAGCATATTACTTTCATATGCCTTAAATTTGGATAGCCATGTCTGAGGTAAAAAACTTGATCACATTTATTAAATATTAAAGAAGATAAGAATATGCCACCCCCAAATATTTGGGTTTGACATAAAGATCGTTTGGACTGAAAGTAATTATTTCCCTGCCCTCTCAGGGCATAACATAAATTTTCATCTATAAAGTTGTCTCCTTCTACAATACCAGAAAGAGGAGAATGAGTCTTGAACACAATAAATATTATTCATCAATGGAGAAGGCAGAATGTTGAGTCTATGTAACAAAGTTTCCTAAATTATCCCTATCTTTAATTAGTTTCCCTTCATATATTTACTTCACAATTTACTGCTCCTGGAAGAATAACCTTCACTTCTTTACCTACTTACTTCTCCACAATTTATTGCCCTTTGTTAAAATTATATATAAACCCCAGGTTTAACTACTACTTTGGAGTTTTCACTTCTTTTCAGTGAGGCTTCTTATATGCATGTAATAATATAAAGCTTTCTTCCATTCATCTGTTTTTTTTATCAGTTTGATTTGCAGGCCCCAGTTATGAAATATGAGTTTAGAAGAAAGGTTGTTTTTGTTATTTGTTTTCTGTACAAAATTAAAACATGGTGAGATTATTATTATTATATGAGTGGCAAATAAAGTTGGAGAGCCCAAGACAAACCTGATTCATGCTTCCCTCTCTTTTCATATGTTGACATGTATACTGAATCTCTTATTTGACAAAAAAAAATCCTCACTATTTTTCATTAACACATAATGTGAGATAACCCATTATATCTCAGGACTATAATGATTCAGAGATTCACCTAATCTCTAGAGAATAAGTAGACAATACAAGTCAGGCCAGACAATTCAGGTTCAAGCAGAAGTTAATATAAGGAGGCAACAAAATACAAGTATGATACATGGTATAGTAGAAAAAGAACATATAGTTAAAGTCGCTGACCTAACCAATTAAAATCTGTGACCTTAGCTCCAGTTCAAGATGGCAACATAGGAAGACTCTGAACTCATCTCCTCTGTGAAACACACCAAATTACACATGATAGTAGAACAATTCTTTCTGAAGATGAACTGAGGGCTGACTGAACAACTACTGAACAACCAAAGAGAAAGAGAACATCAAGAGAAATGGAGACATGTCACAGTTTTAAAAGAGTAAATAGTATAGACAGGCCTTTCTCCCCACATCCAGCAAAAATCACCAAGTACACGTAGCCTGCAGAGGGGTCACTATATACAATAACACTCCTTCAACTTTAGGAGAAGTAGCTATATCACCTAATCCATAGACACAAACACAAAAATTCAAACAAAATGGGGAGACAGGCAAATATGCTCCAAAAGAAAGAACAACAACAACAACCAGCAAAAGAATGAAAAGAAACAAAGGTGTGTTCTCTGCATCGTAAAGAACTTAAGGTAATGATTGTAAAGACATTCACTCAGCTGGAGAAAAGAACAAAATAACTCAGTAAGATCTTCGATAAAGAGAAAGAAAACATTAAAGAGAATCAATCAGAGATGAAGAATATAATAACTGAAATAAAAAACACAGTAGAGGGAATCAACAGATTAGAAGACGCAAAATATCATATCAGAAATTTGGGAAGACAGGGCAATGGACAAAAAGAGAAAAGAATTTTTAAAAAATGAAAACAGATTAAAAGATCTCTTAAACAACATCAAGTCAACAAACATTTTTATCAGTTGCCAACACCTGTTGTTCCTTGTGTTGTTAATTTTCGCTGTTCTGACAGGTGTGAGGTGATAGCTCATTGTGGTTTTGATTTGCATTTCCCTGACTATTATTTCATTTGTCTGTTGACCATTCATATGTTTCATTGGAAAAATGTCTGTTGGGGTCCTCTATCCATTTTATATCAGACTTTTTTGGCTTTGAGTTGAATGAATTCTTTATATATTTTGAATATTAACTCCTTGTTGGCTATATCATTTGCAAAAATCTTCTCATACTCAGTAGGTTGAAATTTTGTATTGTTAGTGGTTTCCTTTGCTGTGCAAAAGCTTTTTATTTTGATATAATCTCAATAGTTTATTTTCCTTTTGTTTTCCTTGCCTTCCTTAGAAGATGTGTCCAAAACACTGTTGCTAGGGCTGATATCAGAGAGATTACTGCCTTTGTTCTCTTCTAGGATGTTTATAGTTTCTGGTCTTTATTCATTTTGAGTTTACTTTTTTGTGTATGGTTTAGAAAGTAGTCTAGTCTCATTCTTTAACATTTAGCTGCCCAGTTTTCCCAGCACCACTTTCTTTCCCCCATTGTATATTCTTGCTTTCTTTGTCATAGATTCATTGACCATTATGTGTGGGTTTATTCTTGGATTCTATCCTGTTCTATTGATAGGTGAGTTTGAGTCCCATGTCAGGCTCTGTGCTGACAGCTCAGAGCCTGGAGCCTGCTCTGTCTCCCTCACTCACTGTGCTTCCCCCACTCATGCTCTGTCTCTGTCTCTCTCTCTCTCTCTGTCTCAAAAATGAATAAACATTAAAAAAATACATGGAGACAAGTGAAAAATGAAAACACAACAGACAAACATCTCTGGGACACAGCAAAAGCAGTTCTAAGAGGGAAATATATAGCAATACAGGTCTACCTCAGGAAAGAAGAAAATACTCAACTAAATGATCTAAGATGCCTAAAGGAACCAAAAAAAGAACAAAACCCAAAGTAAGTAGAATAAAGGAAATAATAAAGTTCAGAGCAGATATTAATGATGTAGTGATTAAAAGAACGATAGAAAAAAAGTTCATGAAACCGAGATCTGGTTCTCTAAAATGATAAAGCAAATTGAAAATCCTTAGCCAGACTTATCAAGAAAAAAGAGAAAGGACCCAAATAAGTAAAATGAGAAATGAAAGAAGAGAAGTAACAACTGCTACCACAGAAATACAAAGGATTTTATAAGAGAAAACTATGAAAAATTTCATGCCAACAATCTGACCAACTTAGGAGGAATGGATACATTCCTCAAAACATATTATCTCCCAAAACTGAACCAGGAAAAAAGAAAATAATCTGAATAACTGACAGCAAGTAATGAAATTAAATCAGTAATAAAAAAAACTACCTAAAAAAATCAGATGGATTCATAAGTGAATTCCACCAGACATTTAAAGAAGAGTTAATACCTATTCTTTTCATTTTTTGTGATATCTTTGTCTGGTTTGGGTGTCAGTGTAATACTGGCCTCATAGAATGTATTTGGAACCTTTCTTTTATCTTCTGTTATTTAGAATAGGTATTAACTCCGGGCACCTGGGTGGCTCAGTTGGTTAAGCATCCAACTCCTGCTCAGTTCATGATGTCACGGTTCGTGGGTTTGAGCCCTGCTTCAGGCTCTGTGCTGACAGCTAGCTCAGAGCCTGGAGCATGTCTTTAGATTCTGTATCTCCCTCTCTCTCTGGCCCTCCCCTGCTCACACTGTCTTTCTCTGTCTCTCAAAAATAAATTAAAAAAAAACATTAAATAAATTAAAACCAGAATCTAAGTGGTATCAACTTTAGAGATTATTAGAAATCTTGTGAATGAATTCATTGGTATCAATGTAAAAATGGAAAATTTCCATTGTATTTTAAGGATACAAACTGCCAAAAATTATGCTTTGTTTTATATATATGTTTGTCTTATAGTTATACAAGTTTATACTAATTAGTAAAGGTACATTAGCATTTTCTTTGTTGACTAGCCTTATTTGTTAGTTTTTCCTTTTTTAATTTTTAATTTCAGTTCTCATTTTCATAACAAAATAAACTTATATTATCCCATTTTATTAAAATTGTATTTTTTTAATGAATGCAAAAGCAAGTAAATGAATAGGGGTACTGGCCAAATAAATTTATACCTTTATATATTCAATGAGTTTAGTGTAATTTTCACTGTAAAGGAAACTGGAGAATTTTGTTCTAGTTTATCTTGTCATAATTAACCATATGAACTCTGATCCTCATAATAAAGACTCAGTGTTCTCATTGGGTAAACAAGCAGAGTGAAATAAAGGTTTCTTGCTACTATTTGCTCAGAAAGTAGGATTGTGAGGGCTATTTCATCTGAAACAGTGGGTTCTGGGGCTTTGTCCAAGCAACTACCCCTACCTCTGTCTCTGTTTATGGTCACCTGTCACTCTGAGCTAGATAACTTCTCACACTGCTTCCTGTTTACTAAAGCTGCACATCCCCTAAGATAATTAAAGAGCGCCTAAATCCCATTTACTACAGGATTTGTAGTTTTGTTTACTACAAAAACGACTTGTGTAATTGCAATGCTGCTGCTGATGATAAAGAAATTCTAATGGATGTTTTAGAGAACATGACAATGAATCAGAATCTTTCATTGAGCAAATCACATGTCAAACATCAACCGAGACAAAACAAACACAAATACTGAAAACAAGGAAGTATTTTTAAGCAGTAACTTAGGTAACTTATGAAGTCTCAAAACACTAGTCACTGTTTGCATTAGTAACACTTTAAACAAGAAAAGAGACTTATCAGAGAATGCCTTTAAGGTCATAATTTCCACACCTCTGGAGGGTAATAAATCTGCCCTAGAACTTTCACTCCAACATTTTATTCTGAAAATTTTCAAACATAGAGAAAAGTTTGGAAAATTTTACAGTGAAGACTTTATATCCCCATCAGCCAGATTCTACTATTACATTTCATTATGTTTCCTAATCAAATACTTACCTATTATCAGTCTCTATAAATTCATTACTCCATCTTATTTTCTGTTGCATTTCAAACCTCAGATATCAGTATATTTCCCCTGAATATTTTGGCCTGCATGCCATTCATAGTCTAATATTTTTTATAGTTTTATATAAAATTTATATGTAATAAAATGAACAAATATTGGTTATTTACTAAGTGTTGACAAATGCACACACATGTATGTGTTAGAACTTAAAATGGGCAAACAAGGAGATTGAATTTTAGATGGTTTATGCTTAGCAAAAACAGTAAGACTAAGAATAGAGTTTAAGAAGCAAGGGTAAAGGTTGAAATTTTATCAGGAAAATATCTCTGAGGGACTTTCTGCATCTCTGAAGTTATTTAAATAACTCAGTGTAACCTGGGAAAGAGGCAGCTAGGAAAGTAGAATGAAGTACATATTCATATTGACCAGATAACCAAAATGGCAGCAGTAATGAAGAAGGCCACTGAAATCCATGAGCTTTACAAATAAATGAAGAATAATATTTTTCAACTTGCAAAATAACTCTGGGAGAGAAATTCTTGAGATAATAGAACATAATACCTGAACCTCAAATATATAATTTGAAGTAGTTCAACTTTTTCAGAATTGGTAACTATAAATGATATGTGTCTCAGGAGGGTGATAAAAAAAAACCTTTGGATTCCATGAACATTACATGGCTTGAAGCAATTTGGAGAAATTCTCCCTAGAAATCAAGGTCCATGTGTTTATTACATATGTTTTATATCCCCAAGTTATTACAGGCACCTTTTGACAATGCTTTTTAAGACTTCAATTTTTAGAGCAGTTTTAGGTTTGCAACAAAATTGAGGGGATGGTAAAGAGATTTCCCATACTCCCTGCTTGCCCCCATTCATAGACTTTCCCATTATCAATATTGCCTGATCTTTATGACATATGATGTGAATTTTTGATATGCTTTTTTGTTATTTGTATGTGTTTATTGATCTGTTAAGGTCTCTGAACTATATTTTAATTGAATTGTTTTTCTTACTGTTGAGTTTTAAGAGTTCTTTGTATATTTTCAATAAGGGTCCTTTATCAAATTTGTCTTCTACAAATTTTTCTCCCCAATTTATGACTTGTTTTCTCATTCTCTTCACATTAACTTTTACATAGCAGAAGTTTTTATTTTTAATGAAGTCTAATTATCTATTGTTTCTTTAATTGACTGTGTTTGGTGTAACTATACTCATTGCTATACTCAAGGTCATCAATGTCTTCTCTTAGTTTCTCTTCTAGGAATTTTATAGTTTTGCATTTTTATTTAGGTCTATGATTCATGTTGAGTCAACTTTTGCAAAGAGTATAAGATTTGTATCTACAGTCATTTTTGAACATGTGGAGGTCTAGTTGTTCTAGAATCATTTGTTGCAAAAACTCTCTTTGGGGGTGCCTAGGTGGCTCAGTTGGTTAAGTGTCTGGCTCTTTGTTTTGGGCTCAGGCCATGATCTCACAGTTTGTGGGTTTAAGTCCTGTATCGAGCTTCACGCTGACAATGAGGAGTCTGCTTGAGATTCTCTCTGCCTCTCTTTCTGCCCCTCCCCATCTGTCTCTCTATCTCTCTCAAAATAAATAAATAAATAGGCTTTTAAAAAAGAAGAAAAAACTCTCTTTGCAGTATTGGTTGCATTGTGTTGTCTTTGCTCCTCTGTCAAAGATCAGTTCACTATATTTATATGCTTTGACAATTGTTTTCAAAGTACATGAGTCATCATTTTCCAGTCTCCAAATATTGTTTCCTCCTGTTTTTTCAACATAGACTGTTTACTTGCCATTTTTCCTGCCTTTATCAACTATTTCTTTGTTCCTCTCCAGCCTCTACCCCCCACCCAGTTCCACAGACTCTGCCATATGTTTTAGATGTTTGCTATATTCCTTATTCTAGCCAGCTAGTTTTTATTAATTATCTATTTCTCCTTAATAAATTGCCACTAAACTCAGGGGCCTTAAACAATCTTTTACTTAATTATAATTCTGAGGGTTTAAACTTTAGACCATGTGCAGCTGAGATGTCCCCTCTCTTCCACACGGTGTTAGCTGAGCTCTTCATGTGTTTGGGCTTCCATTGGAACAGTAAGTTGGCTGGAAATACTAGTACTTTATCAGTATGCTTTCATTTCCCCCAGGAGCCTAACCTCACTTTCTTACATGATCAGAAAAGTTTCCAGAAATAAGTGAGCAAGACCTAAAGCACAAAGTATTTTCAGGTCTCTGCTTGTCATTTTGTTAATATCCCAATGCCCCAAAAAAGACTTATGATTAAACCCATGGTCAATGTGGATAGGAACAACACAAATGTCTGGATACAGGAAGTGTTATTTACTGATGGCTATTAACATAACAACACACCACAAGAAGCATTCAGAAATGTCAGAGGCCAATGCAGCACTTAAAAGAGGTAGACCATTATGATTACTTGAATAGGCTATCGATATAATAAACTTTCATTGTAGTTTCTAGGGTAAGTCAGAATTCATAAATCTTTATAACTTTCTTCTGAAGAACATTTGCCATCCCAAATTCATCATGAGGTTTCACGGTGTTGACGACAGTTTGCTCAGAAGCTTCAGTGACCCAGGAAGTAGCAGGTATTCTACCTTCATTGGTAAGAAATATGAACACCAGAAAGTGGAAAATTAGGGTCAGAAGCATTGAAGAGATTGCCATCTCAGCAAATTTTCTGGAGGTCCACTGTCAGGCTATTATCTCAGAAATGAAAGGTGAGATTCTGCCTCTTGTGCTGCCTACCACTAAGAAATAGTCACATAAACTGCTGAGCCTTTTTAGATTTTGATGTAATGTTTACCATTTTGGTTGTGTTGCTCCTCTTTATCTACTGAAGAACATGTCAGGCTGCCTGCTTCGAGTGATTCCCAGGACAAAAGAATGCTGGCTTTCTCATACTGCAGGGGAAGCTGAACTGCCACTTGAACTTCAGTTTAATGTCTCAGCAGATACAATGGAGTTCAGACTATCAGTGGAACATTTGTAAGTATAATAGTGCCTCTGCTCCCATGGAAGAAACATCATCCAGTGTTTTGTTGCAAAGCAGTGTTCCTTTTGGCAAATAATTATTCAAGCTTTGAGAAACAGCTCCTTGTTGAGTCCCATAAACAAGCAAGAAACACCTAACCACAGGACACCAAGTGATGGTTGAGCCGACCATCACCAAACCATCCCAAGATATTAACTTATCTGTCAAGTCACATAGCTATGTGCATGTAGCAGAATTCTATCATTAAGTGAAAGTGATATATTTAAGAGCAGGCTACACAGCATGTACTGACAGCAATGTAACAGTACAAGAAAGATTCATTAGCCGCTCATATTGCCAGTATTCCTATTACTGCTTATAGTTTCAAATTGTTTCATGTGGTTATTGTTCAAAAAGAAAAAATTCATGTCTGATTTATAGATAGTTATGCAATATATCCTGCAATTTGTCAGAAGTGGACTATCATAACATACCATTTCCATCTAGGAGAAGCCCTAAAGAACAGTAGGGAAGGAAAATCATCCTGGCAGGGAGAACCTCAACTAACCCATCATGTTATTTACTTTGCTTAGAATGGGGTACGGATGAGGTATATTTATAGGCTTTTCATGAATGTTTACAAGTCTGGTTGCAAGATGGTGAGGAGCTTGAAAGAAATAAGATTGGAAGCATAGTTACAAAAGCCCTTACATGGAGTTAAGGAAAAAGCCCTCTCAGAATGCATCCAGACTCTGGCAATATTTCTAAGCCCTGTGGGTGCTCAAAAGGGCTCCCCCTTTAGAGAAAATTCCCCAAAATAAGATAGGATAAGCAATTTATGCCATGGATTTACATCAGCCAGTTTTTGAAACCATAGCAGCATCAGCTCCAAGAGCTCATGGGTAGAACGGCCCTGGTGGCAGAGATGGAGGTTATATATGAACTCAACAACATGGATTCCTCTTCATCAAACTTACTCCTTCTTGATACTTAATTTTCCAACAAACGAGACAAATGCTGGATGCTTGATATGGCACCACACCCTGGAATGTACCAACCTGGCATATATAGTTGGCATGTTGAATAAATGAATTCTTTTAATTACTAAAACATTTTTTCTGTATATATTCTCTGATATTTTTGACTTGTCTTCCTAGTTAAAGATTCTACGTTTTAACTCAGTAGTACTAGCAGATGCTCCCTCATTCTTTCTTCTCCAGTTCTTCCTAACATTTCATAATTACCAACTGTCTCACATCAAATCCTTTCTGTTTAAAGAACCTAGGGTGGATTGTTCCCATCATTATAGCATAATTGAGATATCTAAAATTTTAATGAAAAAACTCTTATAATACAAAAGTAGCATTTTCTCATTTTAATTACTCATTCAAATAAATGCTGAAGTTTATTCACTTTGTTATTACTCTTCCCTAAACAGATCTTAAATGTACTTAAGTTGTGTTAGTCTGTGAAAGTTGTTAGCATCAAAACAAATGGAACTACAACCTACTTTGGAAAAGTTATTTCCAGCCAATGATGACATCTCTTTCCTCAAAATTCTACTACTTTCAGCAAATTGGTTGTCTCGACATGTTATCAAATACATCTTTCCATTTTACATAATACTTATTAATTTTCCACATTGCCCTAGCACAACAAAATTCAAGGAAATTACAAATTCTTTTTTGGTTTTTTTAAATTTTTTTTCTCATACACAAATAGAAGCACAATGGTCCTTAATATTAAGTAAATACTTATGGAATGTTTCAATTAATTAATTTTGAAAAGTGCATTTTGCGCTATCAAACTCCTGTTATGTATCTTAGGTTATAGCATAAAATCTATCCTACTAGTTATGATTAGAGGAAAAATTATATACATACAAACACAAATATATATGCCCACATATTTTTCATTTAATAAAATTTAAAATTCCATGGCACCTGGCTGGCTGATTCAGTTAAACATCTGATTTCAGCTCAGGTCATGATCTCACATGGTTCGAGCCCCACTTTGGGCTCTGTGCTGACAGCTCAGAGCCTGAAGCCTGTTTTGGATCTGTATCCCCCTCTCTCTCAACCCCTCCCCTACTCACATACTTTTTCTTTCTCTCAGAAATAGACATTAAATTTTTTTTAAAATTTAAAACTGCAATATATATGAGTTAAATAATATAGTTTCAAACAGTTGGGCAAATATTTATGGTAGAAATATATAGATTTATGTACATTCATATGTATATTTTTAATGTATATTAACTATAGTAACAGATATGTAGATTAAATGCATAAAAATTTAAATAATCAACTACAAAAATTACGATTTTGATACTTGAGAAAATTTGCGCATGGACTGGGTATTAGTTCATATTGAAGAACTTATTTTGTTAATTTTGAGGGGAGAAGAGTATTCTTTCTCTGGTATGGTTATATTTAAGAATAACATCTTGGTGAGAGAGACATATTATATTATTTAAGTGTAAAATAAGTTGTTTTCTTGAACTTGCTTTAACATTCTCAAGCAACAGTTAACACAGTATTAGTTCAATTGCAACAATTATTGTGGCTCAAGATGGATTCAAAGAAGTACATTTACTGTTTTCTCTAGTTGTGCATGTGCTTGAACATTTCTGTAATAAAACATTTTAAAGGTCATTCCTACAAAAATTATGACAGTTTAGCATGAGAACATAAAACAGTCATAAAAAAAACCAACAAATTTGAGTGGGTAGGTGATTTTACAAATGCTTATTTGATTTACAATTCAATAATATAACTTTTACTATATAAAGATTATAAAAATAAAAAGTCTATGGTTTTTAATATATGTTAGAGAAGAAAACAAGTTAACACAGGCTGACAATTAAAAAGGTCTTCCTTTTTATGTTAGAACAATAAGATATTTGTGCTGAATTTTAATGTTTTCCTACTTGCTCACTCAAGTTAAACCTTAAAAGGCCAATTCAGTTATTCCCTTGAACTTGAATTTTCATGTACTAGCATATTAATAAGCACATTAGTTTCGTATAAACTCTTACATTTCAATAATTTATTACTAAAAGACGACCATGTGGCCTTTCAGTATCCTTTTATTTCACCAGTTAAAGTAATATTTATGTATATGTAAACACCATATATATTATATATATATATAACAAGAATGAGTATTTTTCTTACATTTATCTCTTCTTCATATTTGCCCTGCAAACAAGTATAAGTGCAACTAAATGTTATGTTCACTTCAGTTTATATGCAAATCTTATCCTGAAACTTTTTCTTTGCCCTCAACGATTTATATATAATATTTAGTAGATAGGCATAATTTTTCTAGAAATGATAAAAGGTTATCTCTAACATATTATGTGCATGTTCTCTATTTGAAAAAGCTTACAATTAAAGATAAAAAATTTTAGAAATCACATTAAGCCTTTTGAAGTAAAAAAAATACCACACTGGTAGTTCTTTTTGTTAAAATTCAGTGTGTGTTACCATAGTGTGGGAATGGGACAAGGAAGCATTAACTTGTTTTTTCCTAGCAACATAATTTTAAAAAGAAGAAATTTTAGTTTTCTTACTTCTTCCTTACATAAACTGTAAATAACTAGGATCATTTCCACAACATAGAAAGGAAATAAATATGACTTATATATCACATCAAAAAGATTTAGATGTCTTTCAACATTGTTAATTTTATAGTCAACAGGCAATCTTTCAATAATTCAGATGTCATCAGAGAAAAAGGAAAATTTTTCTGGAAAAATATCAAAGTAAACCAAGTTTCAGCCATTCAAAATGTCATACTTTTTTTTTTAAGTTTTATTAAGAAAGTACTTAAAATTCTATTTGTAAAAATATTAAACATGTAATTATGACATATATTGTCATATGTGAATAACTTCTCATACAATGTCTTATGTTTATAGAATGTCTTTAGAACTCAATTCTGCCTTAAGAAAACATAAAATTGGGGGCATCTGGGTGGATCACTTGATTGAGCAACCAACTTCAGCTCAGGTCATGATCTCCTGGTCTGTAAGTTTGAACACCACATCGGGCTTGCAGAGCCCACTTTGGATCCTCTGTCTCCCTCTCTCTGCTCCTCCCCTGCTCTCTCTCTCTCTCTCTCTCTCACACCAAAATAAATATTTAAAAAAGAAAAAAGAAAATCCAGTTATAAGAAAATTTTCTTCAATTTGCAGAAGTTGTATTAATTGGTCAATTTATTAAGTTTATTAAGTTTAAAATAATTTAATTGTCATGTTGATTCATTTTAAAATTTATTCTACTTTCTATTATTACTATTATTACTATTATTATTTTGCTTGGTTCCATGATGTTCTACTAAATGAGTTGCTTTTCCATCCTCCTTATTTCTGTTAGAGGCAACATCACTGTAACACCACCCAGGTGGAAAACTCTAAATCACTGTAATCCCTCCAGCTTCCTTCACTCCCAGCCAGCATTCACTCAGCCACCAGTCTTGTTCTTTTGTCCTTCAACATAATTTTTAAATATTCCTGTGCTTTTAACTTCCATGCCTAGTAATTTTATTTTCTTAACAAAAGAGGAACTGGCTGAATGTTGCTCAAATCTAGATTGTTAAAGTCTTGAACAATTCCATTTATTTTTATCTTCTCCTACTAGCTCTCAACCCGTTTTGCCTACTGTTTTTGTCAGAAACTTTTTTTCAGCACCTATGCCTGTTTCCAATGTCTTACACACCATGACTACTTGACTACCTCCTCTTCCCAGCCATCTTTGTATGCATATATTTGAATGAACATCCAAATAGCATTGCATACCTGATCTAGAATATCACTCAATAATCAGTGAAGCTCCAGCAAGGGTTGTTATCTGGCTCAAATGCACTCTGTACTTTTATCATGCATGTCTTTTTTTTTTTCTCTCTGCTACCAATGACTTTAAATACATCTAAGTCTTCTTCATTCTCTTTCTAGTGTAAACCAAAATATATTCAATCAGTTTTTGTTTCTGAATATTTAGATTCCTTAATCTGAAACTTAAGTGAATTAAATTGTATACTCATTTATCTTAGTAGAAAAGGAAAAAGTTGGGTTTACTCCCTGACTAGCATTCAATAGAGTAAAATGAACATGTATACTTGCATAATGCTGGATTTTCATTATCATAGCATATCCAGGGAAATTAATATATAGTTTTCTGATATCGCTGTGATATTCAAGTCAATGCAATGGTCACTTCCATAAAAATAGTACATGATCCTGAATTTAGTTATATATATATTTTCCTTTAGTACCCTCTGACTAATACACTAATATTCATCAATTATGCTCTCCATAATCTATTTCATTGTCTAATGCCCTCACTAGTATAAAATACTTGAAATTAGAAAAAAATTATTTTGCTTCTTTTGTTTTTTTATGTTTCAATTCTCATTTAGTAGAATATTAAGCATATGAAAGATGTCCCATATATATTTGTCAGATGAATGAATGCATGTGTGAATAAATATTAATCTACTAGAATTCTGTGCTAAGAGTAGATATTGTTTATGTTTATGGACCATATGACTGCATTTTGAGGTTGCAAAACCCAGAAAGCCAAGCTAAATTACATGTTAAGTATAAGCAGTGTTCAATAATATTTCTCATTTGCTTGCTATTTTTATTTTCTAGCCCAAGAAAATACACATACATAAGTTAGAAAATTCTAGATTGAGGAACATTTCCTTCCCCCAAAACTTTCCACCTTTAATGCATTTTTTTCAGAGCAAACTACTTTGTCACTTACTTAGTTTAATTATTCTATTATTTATCCTCATATCCATGAATAATATACTTGCACTTATGTATGTTGATTATTACACTTTTTAAAAATATTTTATTTATTTATTTATTTTTTGAGAGACAGAGACAGCATGAGCAGGGGAGGGTCAGAGAGAGAAGGAGATAAAGAATCTGAAGACAGGCTCCAGGCTCTGAGCTAGCTGTCAGCACAGAGCCTGATGCGGGGCTTGAACCCACGAACCATGAACCATGAGATCATGACCTAAGGCAAAGTTGGACGCTTAACCGACTGAGCCACCTAGGTGCCCCGATTATTACACTTTTGATCTAATCTATTATCTATTATTTTTCTACTTTGACAGGTAAGATTTACCTCAGTTACATAATTCTGTATCTCTCTTTTCTCCCCAAATGATTGCATTACTTTCAGTTCTTTCATCAACTATCACTAAAATTTCAAACCACATATTTATGTTTCTGGGATATTTATATCCCATCTGTTGTTGCCTAGATGACGCATATTCCCATGGTTTTCTAAACCATCAATCTTACTGTTTATCCTAACAAATCCCCTTTCTAACCTTAAAGTCTTTGAAGTGTTGTCCCCTATGTTTCAAACTGTGAGGGGTGTCATCTACACCTGTCATCTAGGTGACATTGAATACTTCTATCTCCTTGTGGATCCACAGTTCTGGAATCTCATGTGCAATCCTTGGTTTACTCAAATTATCTTTCTGGAAAATACCCTTAAGTTACCACCTAAAAAGGTAGAATATAGAAGATAAACTTTGTCATGTTACACTTCTGAAGATGTTTTTATTCAGCTTTTGCACCTCACTAATGAAATATAATTCTAGGCTCAAAATAAATTTCTATAAGAATTATGAATACTTTGTCCTATTTTCCAATATTCAAGGTTACTGATGAGATACTGATGTCTGTCTTATTATTCTGCAGTGTATCCATTTGTTTTCCTCTGAATACTTTGTGGATGTTCTTTAACTTAGTATAACATTTTACAATAATTTTTACTACAGTTGGAGTTGTTAGACCATTACTTAAAAGTAATGGTTTAACATAATTAAAAACTACAAGGATGTTTGGTTTCAAAATATTAAGGTTTCATAAAGAGTGAACATATTTGACACATTTCAGAGAGTACAAAGAACTCCTAATAATTATGCTAGATAAGTAGATCAACCAGGACAGTCCTAAGCAAAACAAAATATATCTTTACCCTACTTATGAAAGCTATGTTATCCATATTTGAATATTTTCTGTAAAAAAAAAAAGAAATAGGCAAAATTTAATGTTAAAGACACTATTTATGTAGGAAAAAAGATCTCTCTTTTCTCTTTATGCCTCTCCTGGGGCCCTTTTGTTAGGTGCTTGATATCCCAGGTTGTTTCTTATCATCCATTTCCTTATATTTTCTATACCTTTGTGGGGTCTTTTGGTACATAATTTAGTGGGAAACAAGGAGAATTGATAAGTTTAAACAGGGGGTGCCTGGGTGGATCAGTCGGTTAAGTGTCCGACTTCGGTTCTGGTCAGGATCTTGTGGTTCATGAGTTCGAGCCCTGTGTCGGGCTCTGTGCTGACAGCTAGAGCCTGGAGCCTGCTTTGAATTCTGTGTCTCCTTCTCTCTCTTTCTCTGCCCCTCCCCCACTTGCACTCTGTCTCTCTGTCTCTCAAAAATGAATAAACTTTTAAAAAAAGTTTGAACAGGATAGTGATATCATTAATGGAAATTTAGAAAATATTATTAATTTCTATAATAACAATATAAGATAGATTGGAGGAGGTAGCCAGTAGGCATGGATATCATTATATTATTTAAATAAACATGGTAAGATATGAATTCAGTTGGTAGTCATGGGGATGAAGAGAAAATTAGAATGGAGTATCTTGGTATGCAATAGATAATGCTTAGAATAAAGTTTCAAGAAGCTATTTAACATTGTTGTGGAAAGGATATTCACCTTGCAATCAGAGAAGCCAGACTTTTAATGTTTGTAATTTCAAAATATAGCTTCATATTTTCATAGAAATGGAATGAAAATATTGAGAGAAACTTGCAGTTCTTTGTGTGTTCCTCTCTAGTTTAATTTCCCTCTTTCTCTCCCCAAAGAAAGGTGCTGCCAATCATTTTACTTTAATCATTTTATTGAATTTATTATTTGCATGACTACTTGATTATATGTATTAAAAACGCAGATAAATTCCCCCAATTCCCATTCGCAGTCCCGGCCAGAAAGCAGCCGGGCAGCCAGAGGTTATTTTAGCGGAGGCAGAAGCATTAAAGTACGTGGACTAGGATCTGGAGGCCTGGTGGAACTTACAAAACCAAAACAGTTTGACCCCACCCATGGCACAGAGAGGTTGGACTCAAAGGAGTGGCTGGCAATGCATGTTCAGAAAGGGTCTTGCAGTGCCGCCATTCTTCTCCCTGCATCCACTAAGGCGGGGCCTCAGAGACCAGCCCCTGAGACCCGAACTACCTATGTCAAACCACGCCCATCCACGCTGGAGAGCTGGATTCTTCTTTTCTGCTATTTTTACTCTTTTTTTTTCAATTTTTTCATTCCTAATTATTTTTAATTTTTATAATTTTTCCCTTGTTCTCTCTTTTCTATTTTCCTATTTCCTCCTTTTCTCCCTTTTCCCCCTGGAGTCTGGGAAAAACCAACATTTAAGCACTGCTGTGGTTAGATGAACCCTTACCATTCAAATGTTTTTGCTTATCTCATTCTTATCTCTACCCTCCACAGGTTTTATGCTCTCAGACCATCCTTTATTGTTTGCTGTCTCTGTCCCCCTGGCTTTTTTTGGGTCTCTTTTCCTGTCCTCTCTTTTCTTTCCCACTACTTTTTTTCCTTTCCCATTAGGTTTGCTTGTTTACCAGATCTGTCAGTGCATTTGCATGCTTCTGTTCCCTGTGTGTTTGTTTGTCTGTTTTCCTTTTCAGGGCTACCTCAAGAAACAAGCCAAAGCACACATAGTGGAAAGTCTCAAATATCACTGAGTAAGGAAATATATTAATTATAGGCACAAGAGAAACTGAGAGACACCATTAAAGGGAAATCTCCTGAAATGACAGGCCCTGGACAGTCAAAGAGCCTCCTCTAAAAGAGCAATACTAATAGGTGCACAGTGCAGAATGAGCTTTTAAAACTGATAAGAGACAGAAAGCCAGCCAAAATGATGAAACAAAAAAACTCTCCACTAAAGAAATTCCAGGAAGAAATCACAGCAACAGATCTGCTCAAAACAGACACAAGCAACATAACTGAACAAGAATTTAGAACGATTATCATAAAATTAATGGCTGGACTTGAAAAAGGTTTCAGAGAAGACATTGATACAAAGAGTAGGAACCTTCAAAATAGCTGTGACGAGTTAAAAAAGGCTATAAATGAGGTGAATAATAAAATGAAGGCTGCCAATACACTACTTGAAGAAGCAGAGAGAAGAATAGGAGAATTAGAAGACACAGTTATAGCAAAAGAGAACCCTGAGAAAAAGAGAGAGAAATTGACACAAGAGCATGAAAGGAGAATTCTACACCTGAGTGATACAATCAAACAGAACAATATCCGTATCAAAGGAGTTCCTGAAGAGGAAGAAAGAGAAAAAGGCTACTTTTTGCAATTTATTGGATCAAATTATAAATGAAAATTTCCCCAATGTGGGGAAAGAGAAAGACATTGAAATTCAAGAGGCATACCGAATTCCCCTAAAATGTAACCTGAACTGACCTTGAGCATGACATATCATAGTGAAACTGGCAAAATATAAGGATAAAGAGAGAATTCTGAAAACACCTAGGGATAAAAAGGCCCTAACATACAAAGGAAAACCTATCAGAGTGGTTACAGATGTATCTACTAAAACTTGACATGCCAGAAAGGAATGGCAGGAAATCTTCCATGTGATGAACAGTAAAAGTATGCAACCAAGAATCCTTTATCCAGCAAGCCTGTCATTCAAAATGGAAGGAGAGATAAAGGTGTTCCCAAATAAACAAAAATTGAGAGAATTTATCACCACCAAACCAGCCCTAGAAGAAATCTAAGACTCTATGAGAGAAAGGTAGCAAGGAATATAAGACACCAGAGACATCAATACAAACATGAACTCTACAGAGAACACAGTGAATCTAAACTCACATTTTTCAATAATAACACTGAATGTAAATGGACTGAACGCTCCAGTCAAATGACACAGAGTAGCAAAATAGATTTAAAAAAAAAAAACACCAAAATCTATCTATCTGCTGTCTACAACAGACTCACCTTAGACCTAGAGACACCTTAAGATTGAAAGTAAGGGGATGGAGAAGTATCTACCATACGGCTGGACGACAAAAGAAAGCTGGAGTAGCCATACTTATATCGGATAAACTGGACTTTAAAGTAAAGGCAGTAACAAAAGATGAAGAAAGACATTATATAATAATTACAGGATCTCTATATCAGGAAGAGCTAAAAATTATTAACATCTATGTGCCGAAATCAGGAGCACCCAAATACATAAAATAGCTAATTGCAAACAGAAGCAATCTCATCAATAAGAATGTGCTAATTGCAGGGGCCTTTAATACTCTACTTACAACAATGGATATGTCAACCAGACAGAATATCACTAAAGAAACAATGGACCTGAACGACACACTGGAACAGATGGATTTAACAGATATATTTAGAACTCTGCATACTGAAGCTAGGGAGTTCACTTTCTTCTCAATCTCCAAGATTCATCACATACTGGGTCATAACACATCCCTCCATAAATAAAAATGAATTGAGATCATACCATGCACACTTTCAGACCACAGTACTATGAAATTTGAAATCAACCACAGGAAAAAGTCTAGGTCTGGAAAACCTCCAAAAATGTGGAAGTTAAAAACCTCCTACTGAAGAATGATTGGAAGAATTAGGCAATTAGAGAGGAAATTTAAAAATATATGGACACAAATGAAAATGAAAATACAACAATCCAAATGCTCTGGGGTGCAGCAAAGGCAGTCATAAGAGGAAAGTTTATTGCAATCCAGGCCTATTTCAACAAACTAGAAAAAGCACAAATAAAAACTATAATAGAGCACCTAAAAGAACTAGAAGGGGAGGAGCAAGAGCACTTCAAACCCAGCAGAAGAAGAGAAATAGTAAAGATCAGGGCAGAAATAAACAATATAGAAACAAAAAAAGTCTAGCAGATCAATGAAACCAAGAGTTAGTTCTTTGAAAAAATAAACAAAATTCATAAAGTTCTAGCAAGGATCCTCAGAAAGAAAAGAGAGAGCACCCAAATGGACAAAATCATGAATGAAAATGGATCTATCACAACCAGTCCCTCAGGAAAAACAAGCAATTATCAGAGATGACTATAAAAAATTATATGCCAACACCAGACAATCTAGAAGAAATGGACAAATTCCTCAACACACATACACTACCAAAATTCAAATGGGAAGAGATAGAAAATCTGAACAGACCCATAACCAGTGAAAAAACTGATATCAGTTATTAAAAATCTCCCAACAAATAAAAGCCCAGGGCTGGATGGATTCCCAGGGGAGGTATACCAGACATTTAAAGCAGAGTTAACACCCATACTTCTCAAGTTATTCCAAAAAAATAGAAATGGAAGGAAGACTTCTGGACTCATTCTAAGAAGCAAGTATCACCTTGATTCCTTAACCAGACAGAAACCCAACAAAAAAAGAGAACTATAGGCCAATATCTTTAATGAATACATATGCAAAAATACTCAACAAGATTCGACTAACAAGTCGAATTTAGCAGCATATAAAAAGAATTATCCATCATAATCAAGTGGGATTCATTCCTGGGTTACAGGGCTGGTTCAATATTCACAAACCCATCAATGTGATACATCACATTAACAAAAGTAAAGATAAAAACCGTATGATCCTGTCGATAGATGCAGAAAAAGTATTTGACAAAATGCAGCCCCCCCCCCTTAATAAAAACCCTTAAAAAAGTCGGGATAGAAGGAACTTACTTAAATATTATTAAAGCAATCTATGAAAGCCCACAGCTAATATCATCCTCAATGGGGAAAAACTGAGAGCTTTCCCCCTGAGATCAGGAACACAACAGGGATGTTTACTCTCACCACTGTTGTTTAACATAGTGCTGGAAGTCCTAGCATTAGCAAACAGTCAACAAAAGAAAATAAGAGGCATCAGAATTAGCAAAGAAGAAGTCAAACTTTCATTTTTTGCACATGACATGAAAATCTACATGGAAAACCTGATCGACTCCACCAGAAGCCTTCTAGAACCGATCCATGAATTCAGCAAAGTCACAGGGTACAAAATCTATATACAGAAATCAGTTGCATTTTTACATACCAAAAATGAAACAACAGAAAGAGAAATTGAGAAACTGATCCCATTTACAATTGCTTGAAAAACCATAAAATACCCAGGAATAAACCTAACCAAAGATGTAAAATATCTGTATGATGAAAACTATAGAAAACTTATGAAAGAGATTGAAGAAGACACCAAGAAATGGAAAAATATTCCATGCTCATGGATTGGAAGAATAAATATTGTGAAAAAGTCATTATTACCCAAAGCAATCTACACATTCAATGCAATCCCCATCAAAATTGCATTAGCATTCTTCTCAAAGCTAGAGCAAATTATCTCAAAATTCGTATGGAACTACAAAAAAAACCTGTATAGCCAAAGTAATATTGAAGAAGAAAACCAAAATGGGAGGGATCACAATCCCAGACTTTAGCTTTTACTAGAAAGCTGTTATCACCAAGACAGTATGGTATTGGCACAAAAACAGACACATGGACCAATGCAATAAAATAGAGAGCTCAGAACTGGACCCATAAGTGTATGGTCAATTAATCTTTGACAAAGCAGGAAAGAGTATCAAGTGGAAAAAGACAACCTCTTTAGCAGATGTTGCTGGGAGAGCTGGACAGCAACACACAGAAGAATGAAACTAGACCACTTTGTACACCATACACAAAAAGAAACTCAAAATGGATAAAGGATCTGAATGTGAGACAGGAAACCATCAAAATCCTAGAGAGAAAGCAGGTAATAACCTCCTTGATCTCAATCGCAGCAATTTCCTCCTCGACACATCCCCAAAGGCAAGGGAATCAAGAACAAACATGAACTATTGGGTCCTCATCAAGATAAAAAGTTTCTGCCAATGCAAAGGAAACAATAAAAAAAAAATACTAATAGGCAACCAACAGAATGGGAAAAGATAGTAGCAAATGGCATGTCAGATAAGGGGCTAGATCCAAAATCTACAAGGAACTCACTAAACTCCATACCCGAAAAACGAATAATCCAGTGACGAAATGGGCAGAAGACATGAACAGACACTTCTCGAAAGAGGGCATCCAGATGGCCAACAGGCACATGAAACGATGCTCAGCGTCACTCAGCATCAGGGAATACAAATCAAAACCACATTGAGATACCACCTCGTGCTGGTCAGAGTAGCTAAAATGAACAAATCAAGAGACTATAGATGCTGGCGGGGGTGTGGAGAAATGGGCACCCTCCTACACTGTTGGTGGGAATGTAAACTGGTACAGCCGCTCTGGATAACAGTGTGGAGGTTCCTTAAAAGACTATCCGTAGAACTCCCCTATAACCCAGCAATAGCACTGCTAGGGATTTACCCCAGGGATACAGAGGTGCTGATGCATAGGGGCACATGTACCCCAATGTTCATAGTGGCACGTTCAACGATAGCCAAATCATGTAAATGTCCATCAACTGATGAATGGATCAAGAAGATGTGGTATATATATATATATATACAATGGAATACTACATGGCCATGAGGAAAAAAAATGAAATTTGGCCGTTTGTAGCAAAATGAATGGACCTAGAGGGTGTCATGCTAAGCAAAATAAATCAGGAAGAGAAGGACAGATACTATATGTTGTCACTCATAGGTCTAACAGGAGAAACATAATAGGAGACCATGGGAAGGGGAAAGGGGGGTGGGAAGGGTCGGGGAGAGGGAGTGAGGCAAATCATGACAGACTTTTGAATGCTGAGCACAAACTGCGGGCTGAAGAGGGAGGGGGGAAAGAAAAGCGGGGTGATGGTCATGGAGAGGGGCACTTGTGGGGAAGAGCACTGGGTGTTTCATGAAAACCAATTTGGTAATAAACTATATAATAAAACAAAAGAAAGCAGTTCATAAAACAGGATTTTGGATCTGTATTATCTATCAGGTGCCTAGTAATAAAAACCTTATCATTTGTGGTCATTAGAGAACACATAGCTTCTACCATTTGCGTTTGGTGCAGCAATTGTTAAAAAAAATATTTTGGAAGTGAACAACTGGTAGAAGAGAATACCCTGATGCATACATTTGAGAAATACTAAAGAAACAATAATTATAAATACTATGGAGTCCAGTGAACCTTACTGGCTATTAAGGATGAATGAGGGGGGAAAAGACCATGAAAGGCCATGAAAGGAAGAGAATGATCAATCACCAACTTATTGCAAAATGTGAAAACCAGAGTCTCCTTGATAGCAAGAAGGGAATCACATCTCTTGGTCTCGGCGGTCAGAAAAAAGCTTCAAATCCGGGCCAGCACTTTATTGTAAGTAAAGTTGAACTCTTAAGACTGACAATTATGCTATATCAAAGTCATGATCCTGAATGGGAAAGGGTGGAATTATTAGGCATGAGATAGGGAAATCTGGGTCATTGCTTTAAAAAAAAACAAAAAGCTAGGCTTCCTCTCATTTAAAAGGATGATTCCAGCTTCCTTGAAGATAATGTAGATACCTCTGCCTTTCAAGGGAAGACTATTTCACTCCAATCTTTTTTATAATCTTCCTCTTGTCTACCAGACCAACAACAAGGACCAATTCACAACATTAAACAACCAGGTAAACTCTGGCTAAGAGAAAAAAAAATTATATACACTGAGAGATCTGTGAGATCTTTCCAAAATGCCCAAGTAGGAGCCAACCGAAAACATATGGGACTAGAGAGGCATAACATAAAATTTGGCAAAGAAGATTTTGTCAATATGAAAGCCTCTTCCATGATACAGAAAGTAACATCCTATCAAGAAACTCAAGGAAACTGTAATAAACTATAACAAACTGTTAAGATGGCTCTTAGTAGCTTGGGGAAAGTTACAGCCCACAGTATATAGAGTAGTAGTATGGAGTAGTAATGCCAAATCTACCATGAGAGATGTTGAAAGAGGAAATAGACTCAAAAGAAATAGGTATGATGAAATAGGTATACTATAAAAGGCCAGAAAATCCACCAGATGAATATAATAAGTGGCCAAAGAAGGCACTTCGATTTATAAAGAAATAAATAATATACTGTGATATGGACCCTGAAAAGATGAGAGATGGATGCATGCTATCCATAGGCCACATTTCACAGTACAATATGCTATAATAGAACTGAGCTCTCAGGTGCCTGGGTGGCTTAGTCAATAGAGTGTCTCAGTTGTGCCTGGGTCATAATCTCATGGTTTGTGGGTTTGAACCTCACATTGAGTTCTATGTATCAGCACGAAGCCTGCTGGAGATCCTCTGTCCCTCTCTCATTCTGCTCCTCCCCTGCGTTCTCCTCTCTCTCTCTCTCTCTCTCTCTGTCTGTCTTTGTCTCTCCCTCTCTCTCAAAAATAAATAAACATTTTTATAAAATTAAAATAAAAAGAACTGAGCTCTCTGGTAGCAGTAGGATTGACAGAACTCTGAAAAATAGAGGGAAGGTGTTTCACCATAGGAAATAAAAGGATAAAATGTGGGCAGGATTTCTATAATGAGCAAGGAAGGTTTAATTTCAATCACAGTATCATTACCTGTAAATACAGAAGGATAAAGTTAATAAAATAGCATTCCCAAGGGCAAAAAAGATAAATAGTTGGCTAGAATATGATTCACAAGAAATTTTTAAAATGAATAATCAGGATACCATGGACAACCATTCTAAATAAAAACTTATCTTTTGCCAATTTCTGGATCTGAGCCAGTTTTCAGACCTAGAACCTATTGAGCACAGGAAAATCTTGGTCCCAAAATTCAAGTATCATGTGACATCATGGCAACGACATTTGATAGTGAGTTCCGAATCCTTTCCAAAGAGATATACTGCCTTTAAAAAATATTTTTTAACATTTATTTATTTTTGAGAGACAGAGACAGAGCATAAGTAGAGAGGGGCAGAGCAAGGGGGAGACACAGAATCTGAAGCAGGTTCCAGGATCTAAGTTGTCAGCACACACTGCGACACAAAGCTCAAACCCATGAACTGCAAGATTATGACCTCAGCCAAAATCAGAGGCTTAATATTTAACCAACTGAGACACTTAGGTTCCTTGCCTTTTAATTTAGTACTTTTATCCTAGGAAAGAGGAATACCCAAACAGAGCCCACATTAACATTGATGCTGGAAAATCCACAGTATTTTATGGATTTCTATTCAATGGGTGTATATGGGACTAAATAATGAATGGAATCTGAGAATAAGTCTGGCTCACAGTATATTCAACAGGTCTAAAGAGTCCCTGGTGGTATTTCCTGGTTGTCAAATGCACAGTCAAAATGGATATATTCAATAAAAGGCCAAACCCTAAACTCCCTTTTTTTTTTTTTTTTTTGGTCTCTGAGGTAGGACCTATCAGAGGTGAAGATCAGTGGAAAGTCTCTGAAACTACTTCCCTCCCATGTACAAAGAAAATAAATCAAAACCATGCCATATCTTGAAGGAATATTAGAGATTAGTGCCAACCTTAAATACTGACAAGTAGCATTAAATCTATCAGTGTGGCCCATCAAAAGACAGACAAATTCTGGAGGATAATTGACTATTGCAAACACAAACCACCAGTGGTCCCTATTATGGGTGGCATGCCAAAGGTGCTATCTTTGCTTCAACAGATCAACACAACATTAAACACATGATATGTGGTCACTAATGTGGTAAATGTATTTACTTTCATTACTACTTGAAAGCAGGATCATAAATAATTTACATTTCCTTGAGACGTCTGTACTTACATGGTTCCATAGTCTTGCCCCAAGGTTATGTTATCTCCTCTGTCCTCTGTCATCATGCAATCCAAAGGGACCTGGAACATCTGGATATATGCAAGAACAACACAATGGCATACTCCAAAAAATAAAACCATGTTTAGGGGACTGATAAACAAGAAGTGACAAATTTATTGGAGTCCTTGTTAAGACACATAGACTTCAGAGAGAGCAAGATTGATGGAGATCAGGATAACGACACATCAGTGCAGATTTTAGAGTTCTCAAGGTCTGAGGTCTTCCAAAACATCTTCTGAAAATAAGAAGATAACATTGCATCTTGTACTTCCCACCTCTAAGAAGGAAGGACTATATCCAGTAGGCCTCTCCAGATTTTGGAAATTGCAGTTCGTACTTAAGAATATTATTCTGACCTATATGCTAAATGACATAAAATAGTACTAGCTTTAAGTGGAACCTGGAGCAGAAAAGGGCTGTAAGGAGGTCCAAGTTAAGATAGAAGTGGCTCTGCCATATGGACCATATGACCTAGCGGATTAAGTGGTATTATAGGTTATCTGTGAAGTTGCTGGGAGCCGCACCGGCCTTGCTGGATGACACGGTCACAGTAAGGAAATGGTAGATGTAGCACGGCTCCTGCCACAGGGGCGAAAGCTAGCATCTCCTTCTGTTAACTCATTGCTCATGTAAAATTAAGCCTGTTGCTATTGATTAGGCCTCACAATGTTCCAGATCAGACCGATATTCCCCAGAAACCTCATGGGAGGAAGCATATTCCCACTTCTATGAAGAGGAAGTTAAACAAGGCACTGCAGATGTTTGTCGGAAAGGCTCTTCTGTTGAGCTTCACAAACTTAAGACATGAAAATGAAGGGGGTTAAAGAACACAAAGATAATGTTTACCCTGGCCCTAATTTAGGAAATAGAAACAAACAAGAGCCAGGCACAAATTACTGTGCATACATATGCTAACTTGGTGCCCATTGTGAGGATAGGTAAGAGTAGTTACAACTTAAACTCATATGCAAAGGCCGGCTGGTCTAGGGTGCCTATGGCACTTACACCTTCAACATCAAAGAACAAGGCTGACAAAAGGTTTACTTACTAACCGTCACGAATGTATTCTTCCTCTTGTGAGCCAGATAGAATGCCTCCTAGCCCTGTCTATGACTGAATTTTAGCATCATTGTTATAAAATGTGTTTGCTATCTGCTTCTCACTGAAAACATCCTGCTATCTTCTTAGTTGTAAGATTTACTACCAGTTCAAACAAATGTGTATGTTACCTGCTTTTCACTGAGAATATCCTGTTATCCTATGATGTGTAAGTTACCTCATTGTAATTAGAATAGCTCTGAAGAAATGCCTCTGTAAAACCTGTTTCTGCACCCTTTTCAAAGCATCTTTATCCCTGACAATTATTTGTAAAAATTCCACCTTTTGATGTCATAAGTCTATAAATAAAAGCCCAAGACCTGGCTAGGGAGGAGTTACAGGAGAATAAGGAGATACAAGGAAAATAAGAGATACAAGAGATACGGAGTTAATAAGGAGATAAGGACAAGACGATACCAGGCTGGACCAATTAAGAAACTACACTGCGTGAGTGTCTCTTCATTGCTTTTTGTCTGTCACTACCCCTTCAGGGAGCCCTGGACCCGCCGGAGCGGGCATCTGGCATGAAGTGAAAAGATGCCATGTGGAGTTTATGGCAAGCCCCAATAGAAGAATTACAAGGTAGACTCCTAAGGTGATAGGTCAAGATCTTATTGTCTACAATAAATATTTATACACTTTTTGAGAAACAGATCCTGTTATATAACTGGGCCCAGAAACATTAAGTGAACTTGTGGTCAGAATTACCCTTCATAAGGCAAGTTTTATCATATCAACCAAATCATAGGTCAGATTGGACCAATAGCAATCCATTATAAAATGGAAGTGCTATATTTTGATTCAGATATGTTGTTTTCTACAAGTATGGGATTCCATATAAGTTACATTAAACTATGGAACATACTTTTCAGAAGTGGAGATATGACAGTGGGCACTTGGTGTGTGATCTGCTAGTCTTATATCACATGAGCCAGATGCTGCTGACCTTCTAGAATAACAGAATGGATCTTCTGCTGTAGGAAAGAAGAATGAGAACAGGAATGGATCCCTCACCATTAATTACAGTGAGTCTCTTAAAGAATGTGACCTCTCAATCACTGTAACTCTGAGTACCATGTGTTTACAGGTGCTGTTTCTTATAGTAAAGATGTTTCTAATAAGGAGCAGAGTAAGAGTCCCATTAAACCATTAGATAAGCCATCATCTGGTCATTTCAGATTCCTAAGACCCATAGACATGAAAAGTCAGAATCCCAGCAAGGATAATTAAAGTTAATAATCAGAATCAGGTAAAGTTCCTTTATACAATGAAGACTGCTGTTAGTAACAATTGCATTTTTTGGTGTGTCCCCTGCTATTCACTTGCCTTCTTTTGGCCGTAAATGCACAAGTCCAACAGCCTCAGCTTGAGAAGAGCATGGTGTAAAGGTACCCCACTTTCTCAGGGATTAGATTTGTGTTGTCCAAACAGGTAAGCAACCTAGACTAGCAAAGGTGTTACTAAGGATGATGAGAAGAAAAGATAAGTGATGGAGGAAGGGAATAATGAACTCAGATTTACACAAAGATAACAAGGTTTATTTTTGTTTTGTCTTGACACAAAACATTATTTAATTTATGGAGTCCAAACTGCTCTCAATATAATTTTTGGTAATATCGGACAGCAAAATGTGACCTGACCTGATCTCATTTATTATAAACCATGACCAGAAGTGATATGAGATTATTTAAGGTCTGTATTTATGCTAGTTGGTTAGAATACTCATATATTTTCCTGTGGAAACGTTTTGCTATGGGCTGTTGCCCCTCACCCTCCTGATCACTTTAGAAAGTATACTGCATGTGTGCCATATTCCTTTACTATACTCTGACATTTCTAAATTCCAAAACATGTTTTATGAGATTTTGTTCCTGTGCCAGTTATATTAAAAATATAATAAAACTCATACATATATTATTTTAAAAATAGAAGCAAAACCTGAGTTCTAATTTTAGAAAAATTATCTGATATAAATAATTTATTAATCTCATTTTGAAAACGAAGACATTATCTTAGAAATTCTTTGAACTAATGATAGAAATAATTTAGCCATTATATACTGTATTTTAATAGATATGAATAATGTAACATAGATGATGGTTTAGAAAGTCAGAAGGAAGGAAAGGCACAAAGAATAAAATTGTAAAGGAATTATAATGCCCAATATTCTATTGCCGATAATTAAAGCTATCTTCATATGTATAACCAAACATAAGTGGTGACAATCATTGGTAAAAATCACTGACTTTTAGGATGTCACTTTATGGTTTTTAACCCAGGCACTGACTTGATCTTTATTACTAATCCAGCTTGTTATTTTTCTGTTCTCTCTCTAAGTCTTTCATCTCACACAATCAGTAGTTTTGAAATTTCAACTTAATTATTCATTTGTCAAATAATTGCAGCCCAATAGTTGAATGTTTGCATAACAAATAGCTTTAGTGAGAAGGTTAAGCATTACTTCCCAACTCTTTTAGAGCATGGAGTGAAACATTGAGGAGTATCTGGATAGAGACACTACTGAATGAAGAAATAATAATTAATTCTTTATAATTAATAATATACAGAAATGTCACGATAGACAATTTCTGAATTTCTCAGCATGTACTGAATTCTGCAAATTAAGCTCTCTATATAACCTCCAATTATGCTTTAAAAGTGAACATAATATTAATATTAAACTTCTCTGATCAACTCCCCCCATTTGTCATATAGATCACCTGGTATTTGGTGCTCATTTGCAATAATTATACTCTAAGTTTTTAATCAATTTTAGGTTACTTTCATTTATTGGCGAACAATCATGTCATTTTATCAAGGGCCTGGTTTACATTTATAAATGAACTGCATCCATAATATGCAATTTTTCAATGACCACTTACAAACTAGCACCCTGATAAAGATAACAAATGATTTATTAAAATACTACAATTAAAGTTTTTAAAGAAGATTTTTCTGCTATATCTGGGTCATGGTACATGAATGTTTACATTATTATTTTCTGTAATTTTCTGTGTAGTTTAACAATTATAATGAAAATCCTTGAAGATTTCTAAATACATGGACACATTCAAATTAATTTGATGAATATTTTCATATAGAAATTATTCTCAAAAGGCTAATTTTATATTCTAAAGTATTTCTGCTCATTTTTTCACTTGTGGTTTTCTTTGTGGTCATTTGTGGTTTCCTTCAAAACACTATAGCATTGCATTTCGTGGTGAATATTACAAGCACATTAGTTTTTCTGTTAAATTAACTTGACGGTACTTTAATAGAAATACTAATGGACCACCATACAAAAACATGTAATTTAGTATTTATATGCTGTTGTATTCCATGTGGTTTAAAGATTCCTCTTCTGTTTTATTAGCTGAAGTGAATATAATTTTAATATTAAACTTCTTCTGATGTTGCGTGCCTCCTCCTTAGTGATAATTTTGCAACTATATTCTCAAATATATTTTTAAAGAGCTCGTTATGCATTTTTATTCTTTATATCTTTCTTAGTCTTCCTCTCTGAGCAGAAATACGTTGTAATCTTATAAATCATAAAATCCTCTGACTGTCTGAATTTCCTGAACTCTGAACTATTTTCTATAAATCTACTTGTTAAAAATAGCTCATAAACATATTCAACTCTCTCATATCCTAGACAACTTAATCTTTGGCAGCTCCTGGGTGGCTCAGTCTGTTAAGCTTCCAACTCTTGATTTCTGCTCAGTTTATGATCTCCAGGTTCATGAGTTTGAGCCTCACAGCAGGCTCTATTTGACAGTGAGGAGCCTGCTTAGGATTCTCTCTTTCTCTGCCTCTTTCCCACTTGCATGCACGTGTGCACATGCACATGCTCTCTCAAAAATAAATAAACATTAAAAAAAATACTAAATCTTCAGTGCTGCCCCGTGATTGGTCACCATAGTAAAAATGTAGTGGTAAAGATGTGCTAATTATGCTATATAAGAGATCCAGTTTCTTACAAAACAAACTGAAGCTATTTATGACTTTCTTCTAGTCTTATGAAGCATGCTTATAAAGTTTTGCTCTGTAGTGCCACTTTGTCATAAAATCAAGTGTTCATATGCGTATGTCTGCATCTCGGCTCTCTATTCTGTTTCAGTCATCTGTTGTCTATCTTTATGACAGCACAGTGTTGTCTTCAATGTAGTAGTACATTGTATACAATATAGTATAAGACTTTATGTTTTGTAATGTAAGTACAAGAAAAAATTCATTTTCAAGAGTATCTTGGCTAATTTATTATTATTTTTTTTTTTTTGCTTTGTAGTTCCACATAAAACTTAAAATCAATTTGTCCAGGGCCACCTGGGTGGCTCATTTGGTTAAGTGTCCAACTCTTTGTTTTGGCTCAGGTCATGATCTCACAGTTTGTGAGTTGGAGCCCCACACTGGGCTCCTAGCTGATAGTACAAAGCCTGCTTAGGATTCTCTCTCTCTCTCTCTCTCTCTCTCTCTCTCTCTGCCCTTCCCCTGTTCATGCTCTGTCTCTCTCAAAATAAATAATTAAACTTTAAAAAATAAAATAAAACTCAAGTCAGGAGACTATAGATGCTGGCAAGGATGTTGAGAAACAGGCACCCTCCTACACTGGTGGTGGGAATGTAAACTGGTACAGCTGCCCTGGAAAACAGTGTGAAGGTTCCTCAAAAAATTAACAGTAGAACTCCCCTATGACTTAGCAATACCACTGTTGGGGATCTTCCCAAGGGATACAGAACGCCTGATGCATAGGGGAACATGTACCCCAATGTTCATAGTGGCACTTTCTACAATAGCCAAATCATGGAAAGAGCCTAAATGCCATCAACTGATGAGTGGATCAAGAAGATGTAGTATATATATATATATATATATATATATATATATATATATACACACAATGGAATACTACACGGCAATGAGACAAATGAAATCTGGCCATTCGTAGCAAAATGGACCTAGAGGGAGTCATGCTAAGTGAAATAAGTCAGGCAGAGAAGGACAGATACCATATGTTGTCACTCATAGGTGGAACAGGAAAAACTTAACAGACGATCATGGGGGAGGGGAAAATAGTTAAGGAAAGGGAGGCAGGCAAACCATAAGAGACTCTTAAATACTGAGAACAAACTGAGGGTTGATGGGGTTGGGGGAAAGGGGAAAATGGGTGATGCGCATGAAGGAGGGCACTTGTTGGGATGAGCACTGGGTGTTATATGGAAACCAACTTAACAATAAACTATAAAAATAAATAAATAAATAAATAATAAAATCAAGATGTTTATTTCAACAATAACAATATAAACAATGATTTCAATTTTACTTTATTGTGTCAATAAATGGTTCCAGTCAATAAAAATCCATAATGAAAAATTAAGTCTTGTTCCAAAAATTGTGCTATACATAAAAATTAACTCCAGGTAGGGTAGGTAAAGATCCAATAAATCTTGTACAAGAAAAACATTGCATATAAGTAAATATTTCTTAATAAATCCTTGATACTGATAGTTCTTTCAACAAATAGTGCTGAAACACCTGGCAACCCACTCCCCCCCCCAAATTAATCTAGAGCTTAAACTCTTCACAAAAATTAACTTTAAATGGGACATGGACCTAAATAAAAATGTGAAACAATAAAACTCTTGGAAAACAACATAAGAATAAACCTAGAAGACCGTGAGTATAGTGATGATTTTCCAGATAAAATGCCAAGAGCATGATACATGCAAGAAATAATTGATAAACCGAATTAAGAACTTCTACTCTGCAAAAGGTAATACCACGAGAATGAGAAGACAAATCACAAACTGAGAGATGATATTTGCAAAAGACATATCTAATAAAGGACCATTACCCAAAATAATTTTAAAAAGCTTTCATAGAGCTCAATAACAAGAAAATAAACAACCTAATTTAAATATGAGCCAAGGATTTTAAAAGATATCTCTCTCTTTCTCACACACACACACACACACACACACACACACACACACAGGCAAAAAAGCATTTTAAAATATGTTCCAACTCATATGTCATCAGATCAGGGAAATGCAAATTGAAACTATGAAATACCACTACACATCTTTCAGAATAGCCAAAATCTGAAACACTGACAACACCAAATGCTGGCAAGAGTATGCAAAAGGAACTCTCATTTATTTATAATAGGAATGCAAAATATTACAGCAAGTTTGAGAGGCAGTTTTGCAGTTTCTTAAAAAACTGAACATATTTTAACTATATGGTTTGGCAATCACACTTTTTGGTGTTAACCTGAAAGAGCTGAAAACTTCTGCTCACACAAAACCTCACATAGATATTTATAGCATCTTTATTCATAACTGCCAAATTTGGTAGCAACCAAGATGTCCTTTCAAAACTAGGTGAATTGCTATATAAATGTGGTACATCCAAATAATGGAATGTTACATAGCACTAAAAAGAAGAGAGTTATTAAATTATGGAAAGACATGGAGATTTCTTAAATGCATTTTACTAACTGAAAGATGTCAATTTTAAGAGGATACACACTGTGGGATTCCAACTATATGACATTCTAGAAAAGGCAATGGAGATAATAAAAAGGGTCAGTAGTTTTCAGGGTTTTGGATCTGGGGTAAAGGAATTAGTAGGTGGAGCACAGAGGAATTTTAGGACAGTGAAAATACTCTAATACGATAATGATAAATACATGTCATTATACATTTGTCCAAACCCATATAATATAAAACACCAAGAGTGAACCATAATGTAAACTATGGACTTTGGGTGATTATGATGTATTAATGTACATTCATCAATTGCAGCAGATGTACCACTCTGATGGAGGTATTGATAATAGGGGGAGCCTCTGCCTGTGTGGAGGTAGCAGGTATTTGGGAATACCTTTCCCTCAATTTTACTGTGAACATAAAACAGCTGTAATAGTAAAATATTAAAGTGTATTCCCATATTAATATATGAATTAATAAAAAACATTATCATCCAATTCATGCAGAAAAATAATTTAACAAAATCTAACATCAATTCCTGCTAAAAGTTTAGCAAAGTTAAAATAGTAGAAAAAATTTCAAGGGTTAATGGCACATCTATGAATACCATACAAATGATATATTTAAAAAATTTTGTTAACGTTTATTCAGTTTTGAGAGACAGAGAGCATGAGTAGGGGAAGGACAGGGAGAGAGGGAGACCCAGAATCTGATGCAGGCTCCAGGTTCTGAGCCAACAGTGCACAAACTCACAAATCATGAGCTCATGACCAGAGCTGGTTGGCCACTTAACTGATTGAGCCACTCAGGTGCCCTTGATATTTTTTTTAATATTTATTCATATATTTTGAGAGAAAGAGATCACATACAGAAGAGGACTAGGGAGACTGGGAGAGAGGAAATCTCAAATAGGCTTTGCACTGTCAGCACAGAGCCCAATGTGAGGCCTGATCCCACTAACCATGAGATCAGGACCAGAGTTCAGACCAAGGGTTGGATTCTTAACCAACTGAGCCATACAGGTGCCCCAAATTATATCATTTTGAATGGCAACAACCTAACCCTTTTTTCTCTAACATTGTTTTCCTTTCAACAGTTTTATTGATGTATAATGAACATATGCAAAAAACTGTACTTAGACACTTTGATGAGTTTTGACATATGTAGATATCTGTGAAACTTCATCATAACCAACAGACTGATTATGTATGTGATCACCCCCACAAATTTCTTCATTCCCTCTAAATAAATTTCCATTTACTAGAATTTTATCAAATCAAATAATAGAATAGATTTCTTTCTTGTTATTGTTTAACTTTTGTTTTTCACTCAGCATAATTATTTTGAAATGTTTTCCGTGGAAGTCTTCCTATACCCCTTTGTCTCATTTATTGACATTTCTCCAATTGCTTAATGGATGCAGTTATACCTAAGCATGTTGCAATTTGTTAAAAACTCTTTTCTACTATTCTTTTGCACAGTTTCTCTTGTCTTCAAAGTTCTTCCTTAGCTCCCTAGAAAAATACTAAATTTCTTAGAAACCTAGTAAATATTAATTACATGTGATGTATTCTTATAAAAGCTTGTTCTTATAGTAATAAAACCTTATCAAAATCTCTCTACCTCTTATGATCTTCTATTTTAAAATTAATATGATATGAGGGTACCTGGTGGCTCAGTCGGGTAAGCGTCCGACTTCGGCTCAAGTCATGATCTCGCGGTCTGTGAGTTAGAGCCCTGCATCAGGCTCTGTGCTGACATCTCAGAGCCTGGAGCCTGCTATGGATTTTGGGTCTCCCTCTGTCTCTATGCCCAAAAATAAATAAACATTTTTTTCTCTCAAAAATAATCATTAAAAAATTGAAAATTAAATTAAATTAATATGACTTAGTAATTCACACACCTATTTTTCTTTCTCCATAGTAATTCTATTGAAGGCAGAATCCAATTGACTTCACTTTTCCAATCTCAGAGTTTAGTTATTTTCATACAAATAAACCCAGATCCTTTCAAATTAAACAGGCTATTTTCAGAGGAAATAAAGCTTTCTGAAAAAAGAATGTAATGGAATGAATGGTGTTTCTCAAAATTTATATGTTGAAGTTCTAACCCTCAGGACCTCAGAATGTGACTATTTGTAAATATGGAATTTTTAGAGAGGTAATTAAGTTAAAATGAGATTTTAAACTGGAGCCCAATCTAATACGATGAGTGTCCTTAAAAGAAGAAAACATTTGTACAAAGACAAACACAGAGGAAAGACCATGTGATGACCTAGAGAGAAGGCATTCACTGAGAAGCCAACAAGAAAGTTCACAGACCCTACTGATAGGCTGATTTCAAAGTTTGAGCCTCCAGAATTGTGCACAAATAAGTTTCTGTTAAGTGTGTGGTACTTTGTTAAGACAGCCCTAGAAAACTAATGCATTAAACTTCTATAATAGACAACTGATAAGATGATAGATTTTGTCCATATTGTCAATATTAGCAGTGAAAAATTATCCATATACTTAGAGATGTGTACTTCCCTTTATCAGTTTTGTTTTAGCCATTTCTACCATATAGATTTTTTGTATATGAATTCTCCCACCCAATCCTGCATGGAAACCTAACATTTCATTAAGTTTAATTTGAATAATTAAACGAATATATTATGTTTTGTAAAACAAGCTGCCCATTACAATTATATGTAAAATTTGTGTTACATGCTTTTGTTGTGACTTTAAAATTTAGACAATCTCATCTATATTCAGTAACAATGGTTGAATGAACATGTATGGTTGAGTTTAGTCTCAGTGTTCCAAATATCTTCATGTTTCTTTTTAAAAATAAAACCTTAGTGTTTTGAGAGTTTGCTTCTGATCATATTTACTTCCTTTACCTCATAAAAATTAATCTCCAATTAATCAAGAACAGATATTAAACACACGTATTAGAGGATCTCCATCTTGCAGAGCATCACACCAATCAAATGTTACTGTGAGACCATGTATCCGTGATTTATAATAACCATAAATTAATCAGTATGTACAATGAATAATTCATTCCTGGTAGAGCCCTTCTTTGGATTAGAAACCTTTCATTTCTCCCAGCTCAGTGCTCTGGGAGAATAAATGCAAAGAAATTTTATCTGACACCAATACATTTTTGTCTGTGTGAGGGATTCAAGGTGATGTCTTATGATCAGCATATGGCCTTACATTGACTCTGTCTTCATTTTGCTTTTCTGAATATTAATGGACACAGAAGCATTTTCAGTGCTCCCTGCCTACTGGCCTTTTTGATTAACTATATGTTTAATTCATTTTTAATATATCAAACATACCAAACTTAATTAATTACTTATTAATTATTAATATCATCATCAGTAACAGGATATACAGGGGAATTAAATCTTTTTTGTTTCAACCTAAGAATATTTTAACTAAAATTTGCAAGTTAGTTTTCTTCTGACAGACTTCCATTTTGACCATAATTGACACAGATAATGGAGTAACTAAGAATATGAATCATGGCCAAACGTAGAAGTTAGGAAGTGACCAAAGATTACACCAAATCCTGTAAGTGCATCAGGTATGACTGCCTGTGAATTGGAAATAGGATGAAAGTCACATTCAAGTGTCTTAAATTAGAACAGAAAAGAACAAGGAAGCATATTGGGATGATGTGTCCAGATTGCACAGCTAAGGAACATGTTCAGGGACCTGTGTATCAGTTGCTGGAGACACAATAAGAAGATCCGAAGAACAGGAGAGCAGAAGTAGGAGATGGGCTTTGAGGCTAGGTTAAATATGACAGTCCCTCTTTTCCCCAACAGATTGCCTTACCATTAACAGAACACTTCTATCAATTCCAGGTGAATAACTTACTAATTCCACAAAACTAGAAAGTAATAATGCCTGCACTTAATGTCTGTTCTCTCAGTTTTTAGTTTCTGATGTTTATACAATACTATATTTATCACACGCTGATCATATTTTTAAATATGTATTCTTCTCCTGAGATGGAAAAAGACCAGAGAACATATACTTCCTAGGTCTTACAAATAGAAGATATGTGATAAAATGTGAATTTGTGGTGGGAAATAATAGCAGATTTTGACAGTCTTTTTATAATATGTCTAATGATAATGTTTCTTGAGAATATATCCATAAGAATAAAAAATACCTGTGAAAATTTGAAGATTTAAAAAAAGAAAAATTGAAGATTTTACTATCTTTTAGGGCAGAAGCAGATGTGATAATATGACAGTAATATCACTACAAACTTATAATTATATATATTTAAATTTTTATTTTGTGATTTCAGGATTGTTTTTTCTATAACTTTTAGACTTAAAGATAATGGTCAGATCAGAATCCAAGTCATGACTGACAACCTACATCTATCAAGGAAGGAGAGAAAGCAAAGGCTCAAATGACAATCAAATGCCAAGATTTCATTCTTTTTATGGCTGACTAATATTCCACTGTAAATATATACCACATCTTCATTCCATTCAACAGCTGATGGACATTTGGTCTCTTTCCATAATTTTTCTACTGTTGGTAAAGCTGCTACAAACATCGAGGTGCATATATCCTTTCAAATTAGTATTTTTGTGTCCTTTGGGTAAATACCTAGTAGTGCAATTACTGAATTATAGTGTAGATTAATTTTTAACTTCTTGAGAAACCTCCATACTGTTTTCCGGAGTGGCTGCACCAGTTTGCATTCCCACCAACAGTGAAAGTTTCTAATACTTATATGTCCTATGTTGCAATGGGAATATTGAGAAACAATCCAGTTGAAAACAATGATTCCTGCCAAACTTGCTATCTATCCACTTCTCTGTGACAACCATTCTCTCTGCATACCTATTAAGAGTTGATTTGTGGTGATATTCACCAAATACTGTCAAAGACCAGTTGTAGGAGGTGAAATATTGAATGTTTTTCCTAGTTTAATTTTCAATATCTTTGGCTCTTTTAAAAGGTGCATCTATTATTTACATTTTTCCTTAAAAACAGAACAAAAAATAACCTTAGAAAAGACATCTCTAACATAAAGACATGAAGAAAATATGTTAACATAAGTGGTTTTTTTTCTGGTGACAAATTTTAGCTTTAGACACTTAGGGTATTCACTTCTGCAATGAAATATGAGGTTATATGCTCATCGCACCTAACCTATAAATACTGGTGGTTTATCAGAAAATATTTTCTGTGTTAGCAAGATTTTGTCAATTTTTTGTAACTATAATTTTTTAAAATCTTCATTCTACATTTTAATATTCAGTAGTCTTAATCTGTGCTTTTACCATAGTTTTTCTATTCCCTAGTTCTTTACTTTCACTCTTGATTGGCTAGTGTTTATTATCAAGCAAGTTTTTGTTTGTTTTCAAGAACAGCTGAAAGTGTGGTATTCCTTGGATTTTTAAGTCTGACTACTTATTTGTTATTTTTTATTTGAAAGAAATTCTTGGATAATATTCTCTTTGACCCAGAATGTTGAGGATGTGTTTTATATAATCTTCTTTATTAAGGAGAAATCTGAGGCCAGTCTCAATTTTTCTCATTTATAGATTACTTTAGTAGTTTTTCAGTTTGGATTTCCTTAGGATTTCTTTCTTATTTATTATATTTCAGCAAATTTACCTATATGTACTTAGACACCACACTTTCTGTAATTTTTTGTCTTCATACAGAGAGTCTTCTTTTGATACATATTTTGAAATATTTCCATTTCAGGATATATTCTTTTATATTCCCATGGGAGAATAATAATTGGTTTTTTTAAATAATTTTTTTTTGTTTTATTCCTGTGAACATTGTATGTTTATCTAGATATTTTTCGTCTATCTTTCATATTTATCATATCCTAATTACTTATGGTTTTTTATTTTTCTGTCTTGCTTATGTATACATTGTTAGTCTTCCGTATACCTGAATGTCTCTTGGTTCAATATATTCAAAACAGTATTTTTTATCTTTTTGCTATAAAAATTCTAATCATATACAAACTAGGAAGGATAGTATAATGACCCCCTTTTTTACTAAGATTTAATAATTATCAATTTGTGATATATGTATATATATGGTGTATTAATTTAATTACTAACCCAAATTAGATTATTTAGGAACAAATTTATTATGGCTTCATGAGTGTGCAACTTGTGTAGTTATATAAGTTCTCAGGCTTTGAAGGGACTCATGCTTGGATTTAATGGTTTCATATCACTGTCTTAAAATTTGTAACAGTTTTCAAAGGAGCAGACCTGCAGCCAGTCTTGACCCCCCATTAACTCTGATCTGAAATTTCTTGGCCATTTTAGAGCATAAAAGTGGTCCTAAAGTAAGATTTGGTCCTTTAAGGTGTACTGATGACCTTATTGCTAATAATAACAGTGAATTAGAAAAGGGGTTATAGGGATTTCCATTTGTTATATATTTATATGAATGCTCTTTAATTTTGACTTGTGCTTTGTTAAGGGGAGACAAAATTAAATATATTTGCAAAATTTAAGGGCAAAAGGTTATATAGTTTAAATTACAATGAATTAGGGTCAGAAGACTCTAGTTTACATTAAGGCATAATTATAAATCTGTGAGTCTCAGCAAATCATTTTGTTTTATGTTTTCATTTGTGAAATGGATAACATAATTTCTGTCTCATGAAGTTTTTAGAAGACATCGTATGTAAATTATTTTGAATGGTGCCCCTTTTAGGTAGTAGCTATATGACTTTTCTTGTCTCATTTTTTTGTCTTTTTATAATAGAAAATGTTTTGTGGTTTGGATGTTCTGGGTAATAAAAAGGACATGCCTTCGTTGGTAGGAGTTGAACATGAAATAGATTTTTGGGATATTGCTAACTATGTGCTGTCTTAGTGATAGCAAATAAGTGTAATTAGAGAGAAATGGAATATGTGTGAGAAAAAAGAGGTTTCAAGTATTTACTTGTCCCTCCACCTTTTCCCATTCTAACAAACTGAGAAGCTAGAATAGAACAGAAGCAAACTTAAAAAGTATAAGCAGAGTAAAGTAAATAATAATAAATAAGTTTTATTGATTACAAGAAAAACTTGCTTTGATTAATTTAAGCAGAAAAATACATTATTTTCATATATACAGATCTCATTATTGGAAAGAGATTTAAGGTTCATAGAATCCCTTGGTAGCCTAAAAAGTTAGTGTCATAAAACAGAAAATCTTGTCAATGAACAATCAAAGCAAATGGTAAGAAGAATTTGCTAAGGATGCCATTTTTGGCACATATTGTCAATGCTAATTTTGACTGCTTCATGACCTCAGACTATGTCACCATCATTACTAAAAAGTCTTATTTTCTCACTAAAAAGATAAACAAAAATAGTTGTTTTTATATCTATTCATCTACTTGCATATATATATATAAGCAAGTAGATGATGGGCATATATATATATAAGCAAGTAGATGAATAGTATAGATATATATATACAGACATATATATACATATATGTGTAAGACTGTACCTATTAGAAAAGAAATATATAATAGATGTATCAAAGTGTTAATAGATTTTATCTGTAAGTGGGAGAATTTCATCTTTCTTCAGTGTATTTGTCTACATTGCTAAATATAGGAAATTCTTTTCACTGTGAAGAGAAATAAACTATGCCTCTAAGATCGGACATTTTTGACAAGGACAAAACATATGAATTACATTTTAAAGTTGGCAATGACAACAATCTATTTCATAAGTCTCTAGATACTATGGGTCAACAGTGTACTATCTACAATATAGATATAATTTACAGTTATTTATAGATCAAGAACAAAGAAGAAAATGGCTTTTTCCACTCTTCTCAGGTGCAGGAAAACACACTCCTGTGATGGGAAAGGTCCAGGAAATTTGGGACTCCAAAGGTGGGTAAAACTTGTAAGAGGATATTTTAATTGATTTTTGAGCTCATCTCACCTTTTTAAAAAATGTTTTTATTTATTTTTGAGAGAGAGAGAGAGAGAGAGAGAGAGAGAGAGACAGCATGAGGAGGGGAGGGTCAGAGAGAGAGGGAGAAACAGAATCCAAAGATAGGCTCCAGGCTCTGAGCTAACTGTCAGCGCAGAACCTGACACCGGGCTTGAACCCACAAACCATGAGATCATGACCTGAGCAGACATTAGACGCTTAACTGACTGAGCCACCCAAGCGCCCTGAGCTCATAACTTCTAACACTTGTCATGTGTACTACATTTAAGCAAATAGCTATTATATGATGGGCTATGGGGAAGCTGATAGAGCGAATAAATGGGAAGATTAAGGGTTCCCAGGGGCCAGTTATTCTCGAAGGAACTCACTAGAACTCATTAAAAGTTGTGGGCTGAATATATCACTGCTCTCACTTGAGGAGCAGTTTTGAGTGCAAAATGGGACTTTTGGCTTTATGAGAAGTAAAAGAAGTTTAGGGGGGAAAAAAAAAACAACAGCCTAAAGATTTGACCCAGTGTGAACCTGTGCCCACTGCATTGAATGAAATAGGGCAGATTCCTGCAAGACTGTTCAGAGTCATTTGAAATACTTAACTTTCTGCCTTTAGAAATCTATGTCAAAAATCTACAGAAAATATTAGTCATGTCTAATAACGTCAATGGTAAAGAACAGTTTTATATGATGCGGGCTCATAAGACACATAATTTATCAGGTACTTTGGAACTGATAATTTTACTACACATCCAGAATTCAGAGAATTCTGAAGTATGAGTTTTGGCCCTCTGAGGTGAAGAACTTCAATAGTATATCAGGCATCTCCAAAGAAGGCACCCAGAAGGACCTTGGAATTTAAGTGAATGCTACTTAATATGCTAGAGAAACTTTTTCCAGGAGGAAGAAGGACAATGGAACTAATATGCAGAATTTCCACTGCATACCTGTGATGACATTATGAATGCATTATTGATTTTCCTTCTTGTTTCTTAATATTAGGCAGGAATCTAGGCCATGTATTGGTCATTGGTTTGAGCTGACTGAGAGAAGGCACTGAAAATGTTACTCAGTATGTAGCAAACAGAGGGGAAAGTTGCAGGAATAATTCTGGTCAATGACTGAAATTATCTTAAATTTATAACATTTAATAAATTAATAACAGAATGAAAAAAAGCAACAGAATGGTATAAGACTGATATGAAATCACCAAAATAAATCCGATTGGTAGGGGGACTCTAGTTTATGTTGTGGTAAACAGTAAACTCAAAACCTCAGCAGCTTAAAGTAATTTTATTTTACTTCTGACTCTACATATACATCGTACCACCTGTTCACTTTGCTCCCTTCTCCTCCTGTTACAGAGACTGATGGAACGGTCATTGTAGGGAATACTGCCTGTCACCATGGTAAAGGGAGAGAGAACGCCACAGCTCGAAGCATTTCACATTGCTCCAGTTCACATTTCATTGGCCACAGAAAGTTACACAGCTGTGACCGACTTCAGTACAGCGTGGAAGTACATTTTTGCCTCGTGCCTAGAAGGAGAACTGGAATATTTTATATAGCTTTCATAGTTACCAAAAAAAAAAAAAAAAAGGACTACTTTCAACTATAATGCTGTAGATTTCCAGATAAAAGAAAGAAAAAAATACCTGAAAATGTACTCTCTTTATTGTATTACTTGTATACAAAATGGTAAAGACTGAGACAATCTCGTTTGTTATCTCCAGAAAAATCTGTTTCTCACAGGTAAATTCAAAGAGTAATATTCTCTCCAATACTCATTTATTTCATTCTGTACAGAGAAGATGTGTCCAAGAGATGGGTCAGTTCCTCAGAGATAAAGTATATTTTTATATCCTAATGCTTCAGGAATGAGGGAAAGGTTGAACAATGAGTTACTTTGGTAAAAATGGAGGTGATGTTTTGCTAAATCAGAGAGGAAGCGAAGTTCAGGCTCAGGGCTAGATCTTTCTTCATAGTTTGAGGCAAGATATATACCTAATGATAAGCCAGAGGTTTCTGGGGTCCCAGAACAAGAAACCCATAAAGAGGCCTCACCACAGAGAGAGTAGTCAAGAAATAGCCAGTGTGTAGGTCACTTCTACTACATTTGAAGAGCTTGTAAATTATTGACACAGTCACAGGCTGTACGGTACACGGAAGCTACTGCTCTGACAAATTGTTTCTAGGTAAGAGAGCCCCTTTATTTTCAGCATGGTGGGGGTAAAATAGGGGGTATGGTAGGAAGTCAAGTGAGAATAATAAGGCTTTAACAGTTAATGAACAAGAGTAACAAAAATAACCAATTAAATATTGTTGAAAGAAGAGGCTTAATCAGTAAGAGCATTTGACACCTTCCAAAAACAAAACAAATCAAAAAAACCCCCCAAAAAACCCAACACTGATGTATCAGAAATTCAAAGACAAAAAAGATCCTTTTTAACTGAAATCTAGTTAACAGAGAAAAAATGTACAGCTCTCAAGTGATGAGTTCAATGAGTTTTGACAATTGCATATACCCATGTAGCCATTATCCAAGATAAGATAAAGAATATTTCCATTACTCCAAAAAATTCCTCGCAGTTCTTTCTCGTATAAACTCTTCATCCCATCCAAAGGGACAACTTACTGTTAGCACCACTGATTACTTTTACATGTTCTTATACCATTTACATGTCTATATCTCTCTATCTATCTTACAGATATTATTTATGTTTGGCTTCTTTAGTCAACTAAATTTATTCATGTTACTAAGTGTATTAGTAGTTATTTTCTTTCTTTCTTTCTTTCTTTCTTTTCTTTACTGCTTAGTAGTATTCTTTTCTATCATTACACCACACTGTGGTTATCCATTTTCCTGTACTAGAAGTTTGGGTTATTTCTGGTTTGGAGATATCATAAATTAGCTTCAATGATAGTTTTTATATAGGACATTTTGTGGATATGTGTTTTCATTTGTTATGTAAAAATAGGAGAGGAATTGCTAGATATCGTGTAGATGTATTTTTAACTTAGTAGGAAACTTTCCATTTTATTTTTAAAACAAGGTTCATGAACTCCATACCAATTTACACATTTTATTTACATAAGGAGCTCTTCTGGGAGAAAAAAGAAGTAGGACATTTAATGCCTGCTATAATAATAAAACTAGAAAGAGGACATAAGAACACTTCATTTAGCCCATATCTGGGAACAATAGATGAGGGTCATCTGACTAGAAAAAGAGGAAGATAGCTCAATGGGATATGCTTCTGCTACAGGTGACTAGACCTGAAGAAAGAAAAGTTCATTCCCTTTAGGGGTAGACTGCATGGGGAAAAAAAAGCAAAGGGAGAAAGACAGCTATAAAAAGACAAATCAATGCCTCTAGACTATCTACAGTTTTGGGCACTCTAGTGAATTCTGGCATCACTCAAGCTACGCATATGGTTTGTATTTCTTTTCTCTGGTGAAAGGACACAGTTTGGGCAGCCTCTACTTAGCACACTGATCCTAGGTAACCCAAAATAACTGATTGTCTTTGTGCTTTGAAATTTTATGGTCCTTATCAAAAGTGTCCTAGACAAAGCTTCCATCTTTCACTGCCTTAGGAATTCATAATCTTCCTAACCTCCAAAACGGAAAGAGTGGGTGTAGACTCTAAGGAGTAGTGGTGATTTGAAAAGGGAAGTCCTCATCACATGCACTTGACTACAAATCTCGAGGGGTAAATACATCACTCCATTATACAGAGCTTTAATATTTGGTTGGTTATTTTGGGCCATAGAGACAAATGTACAAGCTTTTGAATAAGTCTCATAATGTAGACTTACTTACACTTTGATTATTTTCTCAATTACAGTGCAGAACTGAATTGTTTGCTCTGTGTAATAAAGCCACTACCACTTTCTGTATTTTTTTAAAGGTTATTTATTTTGACAGAGAGTTGGTGAAGGGGCAGAGAGAGAGAGAGAGAAAGAATCCCAAGTAGACTCCATACTGTCAGCACAGAGCTGGATGCCAGACTTGAACCATGAGATTATAACCTGAGCTGAAAACCAAGAGTCAGATATTTAACCTACTAAGCCACCCAGGCCCCCATCTTTCTGTCTTTCTGATTACACAAAGATAGCTAATGAAAAGTATATGTTGGTTGGAATGTAAACATTTTTTTTTGGTGGCCAATTAAAAGGCTCTTATTTTTAAAAAATCCAATCAATAATTGGTTTGTCAGTATGACTTTGAGAATACAATGTGCTAAATCTTTAATTCTGGTCAGTCATCTAGTCAACAGATGATTTTTTTTTTCCCTTGGGATGATTCTATTTAAACTAAAAAAAATTTGGTCTCTGTCATTACAAAGTTCTGATATAAAAATAACTTCAAAGTAAGCTAAGGTAACATTTCTTAGGCATACCTAAATTAGATATATCTAATACCACTACTTGGCTTTTGCCAAAAACAATAAAATTCAATAGAGCATTGTTATTCACTTAACAGGTAAGAACATTTAACACTAAAGGGATCATTTAATAGGAAGGCATGCTAGCAGTTAACCTGTGTATATGAATGGAGCTAAGTGAAAAAAAAAAGTATGTACTGAAGGCTATGGTGATGATTGGTTTTATTTTACAGTCACAAATGATTTCAATCTTCCTGAACTGGATTGGCTAAAGATCATAAATGACCTTCACAATGACAACTCTAATGTTATATCTTATCTTATTACCCAAATTCTTAATAGGCAAATTTGATTTAGTTGACCACTATGGGAAGTAAGCTTAGGAATTCCCTGAGCTTACACTGTAGGGTTAACAAGGCATAAAAAATAGACAGCCACAGGATGTATGCATCCAAGATTAGGTAAACAAGATTAGGTAAAGAAGGCAAAGGCCACCAGTGTAGGACAAAGATATAAAAATAGAAATCTCAGGATGGAAGCTTCCAAAATGAGGTAATCAAGGTTAGGTATTCAAGGCAGGAATGGCCCCTCCCCATCTTAGTACAATAGCAGAAAGCTGCTTTCACAGGAAGGAAGGACCAAAATAGGTAAACAGGTAAATAGGGGTATAGATCACAGCAGGGTGAAGTTGCCTAGAGTGGAGCTAATTAGCAAAAGAAAGGTGACTTGTTGACCCTGAAGTCTATGCACTGTCTTTCTTGTCCCCTAGGCCAGCTTAGGTAAACAGAGGTGGTGCCTCATGTCTCCCGTAAACAACTATCTGCCCAGTGCCAGGATTTTGTTTTGTATTAATCCAAACTCCTAACAATGCTTATCTTCAAAACCCCCTTGCCCCATGCCAATGAGTTAATGTGCATGATTTCATTGTCTCTTTGTGAATGTCCATTACACTTGTAAGCTTTCTGATCATAATAAAAATGGAGCAAGGGCTCTCACTTGGGCTCTTGTCTCCTCCTGGACATTAGCCTTTCTAGAATTTCAATCCTGCATCAGCTCTCTTAATGGACAAGAGAGAACTCCAGACCCAGAGTCTATGACAGATCACTTCCTAAAATCACTTTCCTCCCTTGAACTTTTTGACCTCATGCTCTCATCCTTTCCCTATTACTTCATTAGGGTTTATGTCTTGGCCCAATTCCCTACAAAACAAAACCTGAACCAAAGATGCTGTGCAAATGTTTTATTAGAAGTTACATTCCAAGAAAGCAAAAATAAAGGAAACTGAAAGTGAGAGTGAAAAAGAGAAAACCGAATACAAAAAGACGAATTGCTTAGCTGAACAGTTTTTCAAGAAACACAGTTTCTTCTTCTTTTTTTTTTTTTCCAAAGAAGAATTTACAGAAGAATTTTATCTGAGTTCAGTTCACTGCCAAGGAAAAAGAGCAATTTATCTATCAGTTTATCCACTATCTTGTCTCTTATTGTTTGAAGCTTGTCCTAAGGGAAATCATGCCTCCTCACCCAACCTCTATACTTATAATATGTGTTATTCTCTGGTCAGTTCTAGGAAAAGACAGAGCTTCTGTGGGTACAGTCAAGTCTTATAGGGACTCTGGAGTTGCTGAAGTCCCAAGCTTATCAAGTACAACGGAAGCCTTGCTGAAGCATTTGCCTCTAAGACAAGATGGAACAATGGAAGGTAATGCATGGTGGCAGTAGACAGGGTTTACATTCTTAGTACCAGAATAGTACCAGAAACATGGTGAGCAGCCTAGGCCAAGGAGATAGACCAAGGCAGAACAGATGAAATTATTATTATTTTTTTAGTATTCTATTATAATCTCTATATTGGCTTTCTAGCTATCAGTCTTACTTATTCTTCCCCAGTAGTAATTGATCTAGAGATTGAAATATACATCTTTAATTTATTGGTCAACCTTAGTGATGCAGGTACAAGGAACTCGGCAAGATTTAAGGGTAGAGAATTTTATTTGTACTTTGAGCTCTGGATTAATAAAACACAGTAATTGGTGACTGCTAGAAGGCAGACCTGAAACCTACTCACACCTCAGACTTTTATCTGACTTACAGAAGAAAGTCTCTGTCACTTCAGGAAGGGCAGGAAACTTGCTCCCTCCTAGGAAATGAACTTGCTTTTGATAGGCAAGCTGTCTGCCCCCAAAAAAAGTGTAGGTAATTTTCCCTTTTCTGGTTTTAGGCTTGACTGTTGGTTACACTGGCACTGGCGAGAGTAATTAAAAAAAATTTTTTTAATGTTTTATTTTATTTTAGAGAGAGAGAAACAGAGCACGAGCAAGGGAGAGGTAGAGAGGGAGACACAGAGTCTGAAACAGGCTCCCGGCTCTGAGCTGTCAGCACAGAACCCGGCTTGGGGTCCAACTCACAAACAGTGAAATCATGACCTGAACCAAAGTCAGAAGCCCAACCACTGAGCCATCCAGGCACTGCAAGAGTCATTTTTTAAAGAGCATGTCATTGGAAGATGGGCAGAAAACCTGCTCATGATCAGGATCCTTTACTAATACACAGGAGAGATCTGCTACCATTGCAGGAGGGGCTGGATAACCAACCACCTGTGCTCTAGACTCTGCAACTGAATAGGAAGGAGAGATTTTCTGCTTAGGAATGAAGTGCAGAAAACAGAAATTCTCACCTCTGAGGGTCAGCATTCAGGGACTGCTTAAAATCCAGTCTGGAGCAGGCTAAGGAGGATAGTAATGAGAATTCTCCTTCCTCACAAGCCATGCATGGAGAAACAATAGCAGCAGTCTAATGCTGAGGGAGACATAAGAGTGTGGAGAAACTCTATGTCACAGGAATATAGGCTGTCCTGAAAATTAGGGGTGGAGTGGGAAAACTGAATAACAAGTCACCAACATTCCAAGACTAACATTAAGAACAAGAGAGTAGCAGCCAACAACTGGAGGAGTCTGTTATTCTTCCTTCCTTCCTTCCTTCCTTCCTTCCTTCCTTCCTTCCTTCCTTCCTTCCTTCCTTTCTTTCTTTCTTTCTTTCTTTCTTTCTTTCTTTTTGCATAAACAACAGAAATTAATTTTTCACATTTCTGGAAGCTCAGAGTCCAAGATCAAGGTATTGGAAGGTTTGGTTACTTCTGAGGTCCTCTCTCCATTCCTGGAAGGTAACCGTCTCCTCACTGTTTCTTTATATGATCATCCCTTGATCTTTTGTTCCTGTGTCCAGAACTTCCCTGATAAGGGCTCCAGAAGTTGAATTAGGGTCTACACATTTGACCACATTTTATTTAAATTACTTTTTAAAGGCCCTATCTCCAAATACAATTACATTCTGAGGTACTAGGGATTAGGACTTCAACATGAGAATCTTGGTGGGACTTAAATCAGTACCTAATTAGGGGACATCAAAAACAAATCAAGTTGTAAAATATGTTGGGTATGCTTCACTTTTTTTTATAGTAGTCTGTCTGGCCTTGCTACAAGAGGAAGGCTAGACTCATAATACGAATTTGAGAGTATTTCTTCCTCTTCAGTTTTTTTAGAGTCTGAGAAAGATTAGCATTAACTCTTCTTTAGATGTTTTTAGAATTCACCTGTGAAGCCTTCTGGCCATGAATTTTTCTTCACTGGTAGATTTTTGATTACTGATTCAGTCTGCTAATTTGTTATTGGTTTGTTGGGATTTTTTATTTCTTCATTATTCAGTCTTGGTATGTTATATGTTTCTAGGAATTTATAAGTTTCTTCCAGGTTGTCCAGTTGGTTGGAGAATTATTGCTCATAGTGGTTTTAGTGATCTATCATGATCATATTTCTGTGGGAAGTGTTGTAATGTCTCCTCTTTCATTTTTAATTTTATTTGTATCTTCTTTCTTTCTTGAAACTTCTACTTAAAAGTTTGTCAATTTTATCTTTCCAAAAAGCCATCTCTTGTTTTCATTGATCTTTTTTTTTTCATGTTTTTCTAGTCACCATTGTATTTTTTATTTCTGCTCTGATCTTAGTTACTTCCTTCTGCTAATTTTGGGTCTAATTTGATATTCTTTATCTAGTTCCTTGAGGTATAAAGTTAGCTGCTTGTGTGAGATATTTTTTTATGTAGAAATTTATCACTATTTATTTCCTTTTAAAACTGATTTTGCCACATACTGTATGTTTTGTTGTATTGTTTTTATTTGTAAGATTTTTTAAAATTTCAGATGGAGTATGTCGTTTAAATTTCCACATTTTATGAATTTTCCTGTTTTATCTTGTTATTGATTTCTAGCTTTTATCATAGTGGTTGGGAAAGATATTTGGTATGATTTTAACCTTTAAACTTCCTAAAACTTGTTTTGTGACCTAACATGAGCTTATTCTGAAGAATGTCCTATGTGTGCTTTAGAAATGTGTATTATAATGGTGTTGGATGGAATGTTTTATATATGTCTGTTTGGTTCATTAGTCTAAGGTGTAGTTCAAGTTCAACGTTTATTGATTTTCTGTCTAAATGATCTATCCATTGTTGAAAATGGAAAGTTGAAGTTCTTACTATTATTGTACCGTTGTCTAGTTTTCCCTTTAGATCTTTTGGAATTTGCTTAATATATTTAGGTTCTCTGATTTAAGTGATTATATATTTACAATTGTTATATCCTCTTAAAGAATCAATTCCCTTATCCCTGCATAATTATCTTCTTTGTCTTTTGTTACAGTTTTTGACTAAGTATTTTGTGTGATATTGGTTACCCCTGCTCTCTTTTGGTTTCCATTTGCATTGAATATATTTTTCCATCCCTTCCATCCCTTCACTTTGAACTTCTGTGTGCCCTTAAATTTAGAGTGAGTCTATGGGACACATATAGTTGGGCCTTTTTTTCTTATCTATAAAGCACTCTATGCCTTTCAATTGGACATTTAATCCATTTAAATTTAAAATAATTACTGATAGTCAAGGACTGACTAATGTCATCTTGTCAATTATTTTCTGGTGGTTTTGTAATCCCTTTCCTTCCTTTTTCCTCCCTCTCTTGATGTTTTTGCTTGTGAATTAATAATTTAATGTTGTGGTTTACTTTGATTCCATTCTCCTTTTCTTGTTTGTGTCTACTATATGTTTTTGCTTTGTGGTTACCATGAGGCTTACATGAAATACATTATAGATACTAGTCTATCTTAAGCAAATAATAATTTAATTTCCTTGCATACAAAATGTCTATCTTTTACTCCCCCTACAATGAACATCTTTTTATATTGTGTATTCCTTACAAATGAGCTCAACTATAGCTATTTTTATTACTTCAGTTCTTTAATAATTTATTCTAGAGTTAATTATTGTTAATTATTATTAATTATGGTGTTAATAATTAGTTGTTACCACCATATTATAGTAGGACTATTCTGAATTTTCTATATACTTGCCTTTATCAGTGTGTTATAAGTGTGTTATATATTTTCATATGTTTTTCTATTACTAAATAGTTACTAAATATTAAATACTTTAATTTTAGCTTAAATAACTCCTTTCATCATTTGTCATAAATGATATGGTGATGAAATCTCTCAGCCTTTGTTTGCCTGGGAAAGTATGTATGTCTCCTTCATTTCTGAAAGACAGTTTGGCTGGATAAAGAATTATTTATTGCTGGGAGCTATCTGAACTCACAGTTGAGTGAAAATTCCTGGTGAAGTTATGGCAAGTTTGCATGGTCTCTTGCCCCCAGACAGCTCCCAAAATCTACCCTCTTGTAACTTTCATTTCTGCTTGGGCACCAAACCTTGGAGTGTTTTGCTGATTAGTGTCAGGAGTGGCCTGTCCCCCTGCCCTGTCCCTGAGGTGTGATTGCACCTGGTCAGAAAAGAGATGAGATGCTGGGAGCCACGTTGGCCTTTCTGGATGACACAGTCATGGCAAGGAAATGGCAGACGTCTGCACAGCTCCTGCCATGTAGTGAAACTAGTATCTCCTTCTACTATTGGCTCATATTGGGAATGGGACTACTGTTATTGATTAGGCCTCATAATGTTCCAAATCAGACTTATATTTCCCACACAGATACCTCATGGGAAGAAGCATATTCCCACCTATACAAAGAAGAATTTAAACAAAGCACTGCAGATGTTTGTCAAAAGACTCCTCTAATGTGACTTACAAACCCAAGACATAGATAATAAAGGAGGTTAAAGAACACAAGAGTTACTATTAACTCTGGCCCAGAGAAAAAGAGCCTAACTTAGAGATAAGAAACAAACAAAAGCCAGGCATAAGTTACTGCACATACGTTTGCTAACTGGTGCCACAAAATACCTTCCCTTACACTGATACCCATTATGAGGATGGGTAAAACTAGTTAAAACTTAAGCTCATACACAAAGGCCAGCCCTGGGCCATACCAAGGGCCCCTATGATGCTTACACCTTCAACATCAAATAATAAGGTTGACACAAGCAACTTACAAACCAGCACAAATACATTCTTCCTTTTGTGAGCCAGAGAGAATGACTCCTAGCCTAGCTTATGCCTGAATCTTAGTGTTATTGATATAAACAAATATTTTTGCTACCCTGCTATCTTCTTAGTTGTAAGATTTACTACCAGTTTAAACAAATGTGTATGTTATCTGCTTTTCACTGAGAGTATCCTGTTATCTTATGTGTAAAAATTAACTACCTCACTGAAATGAGTAATCCTGCAAAAATGCCTCTGTAAAACCTGTTTCTGTACACTTTTAAAACATTTTATTACTGAGAATTATTTGTAGTAAAAATTCCACTTTTTTGATGTCATGTTAACACTTCATTTATAAATAAAGACACAAAAACTGACAGAGCAGAAGGGCAGAGATGCCTGCCAGGTGATCCAAAAGAAAGCCGAGGCTCTCTCACTCTCTCTTTTGCTGACACTGTCCATCCTTTCAGGGACCCCTGGACCTGCTGGAGACCAGACTCTGGCAATTTATTGGTCCCCCCCCCTCCTCTCTTTTGGCACTTTAAATATACATTTACTTCTCTATTAGCCTAAGTTTATGCTGATAAATCTGCTGATAGACTTGTGGGAGTCTCCTTATAAGTGACAAGCTTCTTTTCTTTTTCTGTTTTCATGATTTAATCTTTGTCTTTGATTTTTTGACAGTTTTGTTATTATGTGACTTGAAGAATATCTCTTTGACTTGAATTTGGGGACTTATGAAATTCATGAATTTAGATGTCCAAATCTCTCCCCAGATTTTACAAATTCTCATCCATTGCTTCATTAAATAAGCTTTATACCCCCTTCTCTTTCTGTTCTTATTCTGGGACTATAATAATGCATTAATTATTTTTCTTAATGATGCCCATAAGCTCCATTGGTTTTCTTCATTACTTTTCATTCTTTTTCTTTTTGCTTCTCTGTTGGATAATTTCAGCTGACATGCATTTGAGTGTTTGATAGTTTCTTTTGCTTGGCCCAATCTTCTGTTGAAACTCTCTAATGAATTCTTCAATTCAGTCATTGTATTCTTCAACTCCAAGATTTGTTTGGTTTCTCTTTATGTTTTCTACCTTTAGTTGAACTTCTTATTTTGATCTTTAGTTGTTTTCCTGAGTTTTAAAAAATTGTTTATCTATATTGCCAGAGCCCTCTGAGCAACTTTATAACAGTTATTTTGAATTCTTTGTCAAGCAATTCATGTATCTCTATTTCTTTGAAGTAAGTTACTGGAAGTTTATTGTGTTCCTTTGGTGGTGTCATGCTTCCCTGATTCTCCATGACCCCTGTAGCCTTTCGAAAGTGTCTGCAGATTTGAAGGAGCAGTCACCTCTTCCAGATTTTTAGACTGATTTTGGTAAGTAAAGTCCTTCACCTGTAGGTGGAGGCACACTGGAAAGTGTTGTGCTTCCAGGGGTAGTGATTGATGCAGGGAGACGAGTGTGGAGGCAGGTGGCATCTGTGATCTAGGCATATTTTATTGTTGTATTGTATTGCTGGATCAAGTCACTGAGGTCCACAACATGTACAACTGAGTAATTCCTCATGAGTGCTACAAGTGGGGCACAGCGGTTGCAAGTACTTTAGGAGTTCTAGGTGGTGATTCCAGGTCCAGCAGCTAGGGACCAAGGCAGGCAGTGGTGGTGGCCAGACACATACATCTGTAGGGGCCATTTCCACATGCCTATGTATTGGAAGGGCTGGTTGCATATACACATAGTAAAAAGGGTCATGGCCATCAGCAGAGGCCAGCACCAACTGCAGTTGTTTTAGTCGTTGTGAGGGCCTTGGCTGTAGGCGTGCACTCTTATGCCCTCAGGGTTTTGCCATGGTTGTACAAACAGCAATGGAGTCTGGTGACAGGAGACAGGGCCAGGCTTAGGCCCACAATCAGCTATAGGTACCTTGGCTGTCAGTGTGCATTCCTGTGACTACAGAATCTCTACAGAAGAGTCAGACCATTGGGACGCAGGTACACAGCTGGATGAGTTAGCCCTGAAAGCTCACATAGCTATGGGAGTCAGCCACCAAGGGTCGAGGCTAACATCTTGCATATACTCAGCTTTAGAGACAGGGGCTGGCTGCCAGTGTGGATCCAGACCAGAGAAAGGAACAGAGCAGGATATGACTCAAGCAGCTGACATCTGCAAACACAAAAACCTGTGAGCCAAAAATCTCACTGATGAAATGTGAAGAGGGTCCATGGTGACTGTGTTGGCTGCTGGTTTGTTCAATGGTGGAAGCTATCCGGTCCTTTGCAGAGCAGGCCAATAGGAACCGCAGTCACTTCTACATTGTTGATATTGCTATTCTCTGCTCTTTTACTTCTAGTTCCTAGCCTTCTCTTGACATGTTGACTTGGCTAGTCTGGGGGGAAACCTAAGTGGGCCCTTTGTTCATTGCCCCCAAAAGGCTGCGGAAGCTGGTCGTTTACCCTATTCTTCCTTTCTTAATGATGAGAATTCTGTCAAACTGGGATTTTCTTCTTGGCAGTACTGGCCTGGGGATGGGATGTTGCAGGCTAAATAAAACTGTTTCTCACTCTCTATAAGATTATTCTGTGCTGACAATGTGGGGAGCCAGTTTGGGATTTTTTTCTCTCCACCTCTCTCTGTCTCTACCCAGCTCAAGCTTGCATTTTCTCTCAAAATAAATAACCTTAAGATATTATATGTATAATATATATATATACACACACACACATATATATATATATATATATATATATATATATATATATATATATATATATATATTAGTGTAAACATACTCTTCTTTTGCTTAAAATCCAAATTCAGTATCTGGGCTTCACAGCACATATGATATAATCTGGGAGCATAGCAGGGCCCCAACCTTATATATTTACTTGCTCCCTTTGATCCAGCCACACGTCTCTGTGTTTCCCAAAACTACCAAGGCATATCCAGGTTAGAGACTGCTCAATTTTTCTTTATTTTACTCATAGACTGTTTTCTTTTTTTATCTATATTTTTGTTTTTGGTTGTCTATTTTTGAGGCTGACTCCTTGTCTTTGGTTAAATTTAGTAAAATGTCTTTATTAACAACCAAAGTAAAGATACTCTTTAATCACTGCCATTCTACATTACTAACTGCATCACTATCATAATAGCACTTTACCCTATTTTACATGTTTTTAAATTTATTTATATAATTGTTTATTGTGTGTTACTCTGCTGTTGTGGGTAAAAATTTAATAAATATTAAGGCTTTCCATGGCATTTTCAAGTCTGTATCAACAAGAGAAAGAATAGTCCCTGATACATAGTAATAATAAATATTTCATCACTAAATTTCAATTATTTGAGAATCACACCATGTAATGTAACCTTTGACATAATTGACATTTCATAAAATTGTTCCTACACTGCTTTACTTGATTTTTAAATATTCCTCCAAAGCATCTTTGGTTTTTAAAAATAGTACACATTATCAAGTCTTCAGAGGAGACCCTAGGGGACAATTTATTCTCCCAGGTCGACAATAACTGCCTTCAACACACAAACTGTGCATCTGTGGGATAAGCAGAATGACACAAAATAAAATATAAGCCATCAGCATTTTAGGAACTTATTTATTAAACATTGTGGAACATGTATTGACATTAGTAAAATTTTTTTCTGCTGTTATCTGAGCTCATGTCAAACTAACTTTAATTCAGTATATTTTTATCCTAAAAGTTTCAAATTGTATACCAAGACATAAGCTAACATTACTGGCAAGCATTAAATCATACTAACAACAAAATTTTCTCCATAAATACTGGGAATTGACTTGATGTATTTACAATATTAAATCAAATTAATTTCCCTTAATAAAATAGATTCTTCACTTTAGGTAACTCTGTTCTTATTTCAGCTGAAGGAGACATAATTATGGTATTATAATTATTAGGATTCTTAATTTGTTACTAGAATTTAAATGCCTTTTAAAATATGTACTTATTTATGTGTGTTAAGGAATTAATCACTCATTCCAGATATTTCAGATAAATCCACAAGCATCCAAATCAACACACGTAGTATTTTTAGGCTACAGATTTCACATTTAAATGGTTGTAAACACTTCATATTAAGCAGGAGAGACTTCAGTTTTTCATAATATTTTACTTGTTAAAAAAAGAAATAAGGAATGATACTCAAAGAAGGGAACATATCTTTGATCTCTGGGACTCCGAGAAGACATATTCTAATCTTATATATTGTCAATGTTTAAATGTCATTAATATTGCTATAGCATCTCATACAATTTTTCTTTGTTCTATGATTTACTTCAAATATTGAAAAATACTTGCATATATGTAAAATATACCTAATATAACCTACTTCTATTATCAAGAGACCAGCTCAACTGTATAGACAATTCTAGCTCGGAATTCACTAAGCTTAATTGTAGATATGAAATCTACTAAAACTAAATCTAAAATGTTACATTTTCCTTCTCAAAAAAATTTCTCAAATTGTAAATATTTGAGAGGGTCCTGTTTTCTGGGTATAACTTCTGGCTTGTTTATGCTCTCTGATGTGACTATAAATATCAAACACTTGGCAAATAAAGAATGAAAAAGATAATTTAAGAATTGTGAGTCTTTTTAGGCTGAAAATTTTAGCCATACCCTTCAAATATTGATTGCTTTCTATCTTTAAACCCTTTTAACATTATAATATTATAATATTTAATTCATTGTTAACCTATTTAATGCCAATGCCATTCTCTTCAGCCATGAAGATCATTGCCGGAGTTCAGCTCCGACAGGTCCAGGGTTCCCCTGAAGGATGACGGTGTAAGCCAGAGAGAGAGTGAGAGAGCCTTGTGTTTTGTTCTTATCACCAGACGGGGACCCCTGCCCACCTGGCATATATCTCTATTATCTCTTCCGTCTCTGGTTCTAAAGCTTTATTTATGGCAAAAGCTACAAGGACCAGAAAGAGCAGTAAATGATTTCTCATGAATAAGTTTTACAATTTTCCAGGACATAGGTGCTGCAGATGTTATAATTCTAGTAGTGATTGTCATAGAAAATTTAGCAACAGGCACTCATGTTGTCATAGGTATTCTTTACAAATCCTCAGGTCTAGCCTTAAGGAAGTGACTTTTAACTAAGAGGCAAACAGCATTATTTAGTAAATGTCAGTTTTTTATGAGTAAGGGTCATCAGGCTGTTTATAACCCTAAGAGAAAGTTCCCAGAAAAACAGGTTCTCAGGAGACATAATGCTTGCTCTCACAGTCCCAAAGATGATTGGTACATTTTATTGCAGTAGTGAATTTGACAAAGGTGTTCAGGCCCAGAAGGTAGTCAATTATCAGTTAATTTTGTAGGGGAAAATTATATGTTGCATTAAGGTGTATCTAGTTTACTCATCTTTTCCCTGACCAGGTGCAATCACGCCTCAGGGACAGGGCAGGGGGACAGGCAGCTCCTGACACTAATCAGCAAAGCACTCTGAGGTTTGGTGCCCAATCAGAAATGAAAGTTTCAAGAGGGTAGATTTTGGGAGCTATCTGGGGGCAAGAGACCGTGCAAACTTGCCGTACCCTCACCAGGAATTTTCACTCTACGGGTAAGTTCAGATAGCTCCCAACATATCATGGCTATTCAGTCTTTATTTAGTTCAAGAAACAAAGAGCAATTTTAGTATTATAAATATTTATAGTACTGGAAAAGAAAAACTTGTTGGAAAAGGCTCTTGAAAAGCAAATATGTTCATATAATTAATATCCTGTATTTTTTTTTAAGTAAACCAGTCTTTCCCAATGAGCTTTAGAATCTTAGAAAAATAAGACTACCTATCATGTTTTCACTTTTCCTATATTTGCCCCAAACATTTTGTAAATATTTGAGTCAAAATGAAATTGAAGAGAAAGGGAAGAAAAAATCCCAGAGATTTCTCCATAGCAGTACTGTGGTAACTGAGGAAGTAAACAGATGCTTTGCTAGCAATTTTGCTATTTTGAAATGTGTAGGAAACGTGTTATATGTCATAACTTTAAGTTATTCTAACCGTAGCTTATGGAGCCCTAAATTTTTCATTGGTTATTTTTATAAATCATTTTCTACCCCAGTGTCATACTTTTTGTTACATAATGGAACTCAGAGTCCTTTCTCTGTTTTACTACATGAGCTATTACTCAGGTATGATCATAGGCACAGCTTTTCCTCTCTTCATACAGAAACACAGTTGATTTAGTCACTGCTGTGTATGAATGTGCTTCTCTATTTTAGCAGTGTCCAAGTGAGGAAAACTTCATACTGTGGATAAATATGCCTATGCTTTGATGGCAAAATTTGGAAAAGATGCTAAGCAAAAGACTAAAAACGTTAGGGAAGAGAAATGAGGTAGGGGACATTTGGATTTATTTCTCATTTTAAGTTTCAAAGGTCTTCCAAAAATAGGTTTGAAATATTATACCAAAATGATTTTTGATAAAATATTGTAAGAGAATTGTAGGAAGAACTCTTAATAATTTCAATAGCTCTTTTCAAAGTTTCTTTTCCTAAGTAAACTTTCATGGTCAGTTCTAAGGATTTAATGCTTTTGACAAATTGGTTCTGTTTAAAAACCCACCAAGGCTTAAAGTGGTATTAACATACCACTGTTACTGGAGTGATTTGAGTTCATTTCACATAAATTAAATTGTCTTTGTCAAAGAAATTATAAATCCAAGATATGAAATTGGTGTATACAAAAAGGTTTGAGCACAGTGTAAACAGCAGTTCCTCTGGGCACTCACATCTGCAGGATGGGAGAATGTTGATCATAGAAAACATTCCCTATCATTTTGAAACAGTTATGTTTCTTTATGTACTATTCTTCATACATAATTTTATACAAAATTTATATATTATATGCATAATTTACTTATTCTTCATACACAATTTTAGCATGACATTCAGACCCTTCTCTTAATGTACACAGCAGAGTTCCAAATAATCTTTGGAATAGAACCCAAATCAGTACCCCTCTTCTAAGACCCTACACCTGGCTATGTATTCTCAGTTTTATTTTGTTTTGTTTTCTCAAGCCCACTAGTCCTTTTGCTCAGGTAGATTTATTCTTTACATTCTCATTCTGTCCCCATTCCCACCTCAGATGCTGAAATGTTCTTCCTAATATCACATTACACTTATCACTGAATTACCTTTTGAGATTAAGCTCAAAAATTTTTCTTCCCTTAAGCAAAAGTGATCATGCTATTTTAGTTGGTGAAAAAATAAATGAGCTTATTGATCACTCATTTATCCCAGTATAAGTGTATACAAAAATTAATCTTTCACTAAATTAATATATACTTGTCATTTATTCATATATAAATAAAGACACATTTATTTTTCTTCACTAGATTATAGTTTAAATGTATAATCAGAAATATATTACAAATATCATATATAAATACAATTTATAAACATAGAGCAGAATTTGTAAAATGATAGAAAAAGGATAAAATTTGAAATATCTGCAATAATTATCTATTAGAATTATCTCCAAACATTTAAAAGTTGGAAATTTCCAGTAAAATTTTTGTGTATTTGTTTCCTTTAAAAGTTACAAGTGCTGACCACGTTTTTATACATGTATGTTTATATATGTGTTTTTGTCTCTAATATTCAAAGAACATTTAAAATATATTACATTCATTTCAGTTGCTTCTTTTTTGTGATCATTTAAATTTGTGATCCTTGATTTAAACAAGGATGGTGGAAATGTTCCTGCATAGATTATTTAGGAAAACTGTTCTACAGAATATATTGAAGATTTCTCAATACATAAATATCAGATAAGAAAAAGCAGAATGAGTTTTCAGCACTCTTCCCATGATTTATTTTTAACTGTAAATTTCTCTAGTTTTTTTACAGGAACCAAAATGAATTATTTTATTATGAGAGCATGTGTGAGTTTATTTAATAGGAAACTAATAATTCTCTGCTGCTCTTTTCAATAATTAGTGTTTCAGTAATTCTATTTCATTATAAAATTTTCAATACAATATCAGAATGTCCAGTATTTTTCTAGTAAGAATACCCGCTAATTTTTTAGAAGGGTATTCTATTTTGTATAACTTTATTAAGGGAAATAATGTCTTTTCCTTTGATGTGGCCCCAGTCTATAGAATTTAATACAATTGCAGGCTTTTCCATTAAAATGCTTTTATAAACTTTTAAAAAAGGTTTATTTATTTATTTTGAGAGAAAAAGACAGAGAGAATGAGCAGGGGAGGGGCAGAGAGAGAGAGGGAGAGAGAGAATCCGGAGCAGGTTCTGCACTTTCATTATGGAGCCCAGTGCAGGGCTGGAATTCACAAACCATGAGATTATGACCTGAGCCAAAACCAAGAGTTTGATGCTTAACTGACTGAGTCACCAAAATGTCCTTTGAATTAAAATTCTTAATCTTTTGGCTATCTTGACTATTTTAAGTGCATCCAAACTGAGTGAGACAAATGTTCTTTACCCCAATCCTTTTTATCTTGTGCTATTTAAGGATTCTTTCACTCTTTTTTTGGGTTGCTAACTATAATGCCAATATTAGCTGAGAGGTTTTTCTTACCACTTTCTTGAAAATATAAACCTACTTCTATGGGCCTTGTTCCAACTGAGCATGAATCAACTAAAATCTGGTTCTCTATGTATATTGGTTGTATTAGTTTCTTAGTGCTGCCATAACAAATGGACATGATCTAGGTGACTTAAAACAGTATTTATTGTCTCACAGTTTTGGAGGCTAGAAGTCTCAAATCAAGATGTCAAAGGAAAGAATTTACTCCATGCCTCTCTCCTAGCTTCTGGGGGTTGCTGGCAGTCCTCAGTGTTCTTTGTTTTCTAGACACATCACACCAAACTCTGCCTGCATCTACACATCATGGCATTTTCCCTGTACACGTCTCTCTGTCTCCTCTCATTTTCTTATAGGAATAACCAGTCATATTGAATTTGTGGCCCATCCTAATGCAGTATAACCTCAATTTAACTAATCACATTGGTAAAGAGTATTTCCAAGTAAGTTTACATTCACAGGTTCCAGGTTGACATGAATTTTTGAGGGGAACTATTCAATACAGTCCACAGGTTTTTACATTTCATTCCATTATTTTTTGCATGTAGTTTATTTTGACTTTCTAAAATTTAAACAGAAAGTATATTAACCTACATTCACAAACCATCTCTTGTATTTTAAGAATCAGCTATATTACATGTTTTCTCTCATCTCTCTTTATACATTACCTTTAAACTTAGTATCAATTTGGTCATCCTTTGAAGTTTCCTGGCTTGTATATCCTATTGATTCATATTTATTATAAATCATTAAGTATTATTATGTATCTCACAGATTATATTAATTTGTGAAATAATTCTTTTATAATCCATATTAGATTTCAGTTGAATCTGTGAATTTATCACAAATAAAATCTTATTCTTTATGTGTTCTTCTAGCTAATGCTGAGACATAATATCAAAATAAAACAAAAAACCCCATAATTTATGTTATTCCTATAAAATAACATTTATTGTGAAGTTAGAGAACTTAATTATTCATTAGTATCACTCATGTTTGTATTTATCTAAAATGGCCCAAATAAATGATTTTAAATGTTTGAAATAAGTTTGTAGTGACCCTCATTGTTACAAGGTGCTCTTAGATCTTAATTAGTTGATCCTGAGGTGATTTCCAGTTTTACTTTGTATTTGAATGAAGGAAAATAAGTAACAATTGTAAGTTTGAAAGTTTTGACTTTAGCTTTCAAATCTGTATTTTGATTCATGATGAACATGAATCAAGATAAGGAACTATTAATAATCACTATAACTGGATGTGAAGATTAATGAATCTGCTTTCCTTTGCTACCTCATATAAAAATATGAGTAAAGTATTGAAAATATAAGTTACTAAGGAGTCAAAATCAGCTGTATTCAAGAACATTAACTGACTAATGATAGTGGGAGCTTATTTATTAATGAAATGTATTTCTTTTATTTAATATCTGTCATATAATAAAATTTTAATTTTAATCATGCTTAGAAATTTTATTTCTGTATCCTGTTATAAAAAAGTGTTAACTGTAAAGAAACAGGAACAAGCATCAGTCTTTATTTTATTTTAGTTTCTCAACAAGATTAGATATGAAACAGCAATTATACCATCAAAATATAAGATACTTGTTTTTTAAAAATAGAAACAAAGCATTGTGGGAAAATTCAAATAACATACATTTTTGCTAGAGGAAATATTAAAAATACATTTGATGATGTCTGTAATGTGCAGGATTATGAAAATAAATCACTTTTGAGGGGAGAGAGAGGTTTGGCATTTATCTTTGTTATAGAAAGACACTGTGAACATTATAATATTAAGGATTGAACAACTACATTAGACCAAAAGTGGTTGGGCATGGTTTAATCATTCCTAGGCATTAAAAATTACCTATTTCCTTACATTAAAATTTTTCTTTTTTGGTAACTTCCTCATGACACTATCATATGATCAGCATCTAACAATCCTGAGATACTTTTTGCCTGTGCTTTGCATGGTACATACAGTAAATATAGGTTCCTTGGTATTTAAGAATAGACATTGGTTCACATGAGAAAATTTCTTCTAAGTGGACTGAATGGAAGTATAATTAATGCAGTTTACTCCTACTATGAAATGAACTATTTCTTTCAGTTGTGTAAAGTGTAGATTTGTATTTTATTAGGGGAAAATTACCTCATGTACATTGAAAGCTACAGCCAAAAATTTCTGTTCTGTTTGAATTACAGACTTCTATTTATAAAGGTTTTAATATTTTAGTACATTGATAATGGAGAATTTTCATAGTGGAATATACTACTTCAGACATATTGAGTACAGTAAACATTTTTCAAAGAAAATAAATAGCTATTTATCCTTATCTTATATATCACCATTGATTAAATCACACCTAAGGTTTGCTTCTAGCCATATTGGTATGCCCAGATCGCAATATCCTCAAAGACCAGAGACCACCAGGGAGACTGAGTCACGCATGCAAAAGCAAAGGGCTTAAGCTCGGGCTCACAGACTTCATCAGCACAGTGGATCTGTGCTGAGAGCCCCAAACAAAGGCTGAGCAGGGTTTTTATGGGGTTTGGGAAGGGGGAGTTACAAGAAATTGTGACGTACGTACAGTGATCCAATCATTATCGTATAAAAGCATTGGCAACCATTCTAACCATACACATTGTTCAGAGTGTTTGTTACTTTTGGCGGGACCCAATCATGACCTTTAGTGTTTCTTTGAAAATAACCAATTACAGAGTAGACCCAGGACCCCCACGTGGGGTGAGTAACTGGTGAATCTAGTATTAAACAACAGGTAACTATCTATAGTTTCTATCTACAGGTCAGTCCTTAGGAATGTTAAGGGTGTTAGCTGGTTGCTTCTGATTGGGTGTTACAAGGGTGGTCTCCCCTGCCTTGGGTAATGTGTAACTACCTGATGGTTTTGGGGAAACAGAAACTTAGGCCTTTAAGGTCAGAGGGAAAACTTAAAGCCTGTCATGGAGTCAGTTTGGTTCAGACCTGTGTCCTTTCAATATGATGCATTTGAGCAACAAATTTTCTTTCAGACATGTGTTGTTAATCATTTAATTAGTTTGTAAAACACTTTACTTTCCTGTCATAATGAGTATGAGATTAAAGAGGATTTTACCTAATTACAGGAGAATTTTTTAAAGGTTAAGTTAAAAAGAAGGGAAGCAGGAACAAGAATAAAAAAACAAAACAAAAAAACCCTCAAAAGAAATGAAAATGAGAAAAAACAGAATTAGGCTTTAATAAGAATGATATTTCAGTAGTTTTTATTTTTCTAAGTAAAGTTCCTCATTTTTCATTATTGGTACTGAAAGTAGTACATGATAAAATAAATCAGAAGGTAATTCTATTACTAATATAAAGAATAAATTTTAAGCTTATAATTTGAAAGTCACATATATAAGATGTGACTTATATGACCTTTTTTTCGTATTCCTAGGTTTTTAAAGTTATTGTTAAAATTAGAAAAATCTTTATATATTAATAATCAGCATAGTATGTTGATTTTATGTCATAATTCATTGGATCTTTAAGTTTTAGTTAAACACGAAACTTTATCATAGGGAAGTCTGTGCTAAATTTGTTGTCTAATAATATGCAACTTTGGGAAAATTACTTAAAATTTCTTACTCACAGTCTCATCAACTGCAATATGGGAATAATAACTGCTCCACTAAATAGAGTTGTGACAAATATTGTTAAAGGTGAAATAATGACATAATACATGGGAAGCAAAACAAAATAATTCCTGGCAGATGTTGCATGGTAATCTAATGTGATTAAGCATCAAACTGCAGCTCACTCCCACCATTGCCAGAGTCCAGCTCCAGCAGGCCCAGGGTTCCCCTGAAGAATGGATGGTGTCTGCATGAATGAGATGGGAATCGGCAAAGGGGGAAGGGGATGAGAGAGCCTCGAGGTTCTTTCAGATCAGCAGGCAGGCATCCCCACTCTGACCGGGAGATTTATTTACTGAAAAAATGTAAGGGGTACAAAACAGAAGTGGCAATTGCCTTAGACAATAATTTCTGATAACAAATTCTTTGTTATGTAAAAATTTTCCAGAACATAGATTGGTAGAAGACTCATGCATAATCTTTACCAATAGAGATTGAAGTAGGTGACTAGATGTTTATCATATGGGGAAGGGAGGGACCTTTAGCATTCAAATACCAGGCAAAGTGTTTAGCATAGCAAAGGCAAGAGTTAGTTCTTTGGGAGCAGGGGTCAATAGCCTGTTTTCTGGAGGGAAAGAAAACGGGTTTTCTCAGGAAATGTAACTTTTGCTCCTATAATCACAAAGAAGAAACTCATAACAAGTTTTTTCACAAGGTACAATTCACATATTTTTAGCATAAGAAGGCAAGTCTCTGTCACTCCTGATATCAGTCAGTCAGGAGCCTTGGGGGTAGGTGCTCAAGCAGTAATTGAGTGGGGGTTGAGGGCGTGAAGACACCAGTCACCATCTGACAGCAGGAGGCTTGCAATCCCACCTTGCCTCACAAGGAGATTTTTCCTCTACTTATGAGTTCAGAGAGACCCAGCTTCCTGCACACCATGCTCTTTATCACACTTCCAACTGAAAAGCAATCCAATGCTTAGAGAACTTTTTAGGAAAAGAGATAAAGAGAAGAGAAGCTAAGATGTATGAACCTGCCATTTGTTAAAATTTGCCCTTGAGTCAGTATTTGTTAAAGGAAAAGACACAATTAGGAGAATGAGAGGCTATGCTGAAGGGACAAAAATGAGTTTTTTGGAAACTGTAAAATGTTAGGAGCCTTTGTAAACAGACTAGGATGTTGATTGAAACACTGTTGATTGATTGTTGAAGAGCAACACCCTTTATTATGGACTGAATTGTGTCCCCTGAAATTTATGTTAAAGCCTTAAGTCCTAACGTGATCATATTTGGAGATGGGCCTTTCAGAAAATACTTAGGTTTAAATGAAGTAGTGAGGATGGGGCCTTTATGATGGAATTAGTGTCTTAGAATAAGAGAAAGAGACACTAGGTCTCTCTCTGCATACACATAAGAGGTCACATGAGCACACATTCAAATGGCAGTCGCCTTCAAAGCCAGGAAGAAAGCCCTTACCAGGAACCAAATCTGCTGGCACTTTATCACAGACTTTCCAGCCTTCAGAACTATGAGAAATAAATGTCTGTTGTTTAAACTAACTAGTCTGTGTTACTTTGGTATAGAAGCCTATTTAGAATAAGTCTTCTCAGGAATCATATGGCTTCAAATAACACAAATTTAAATAATTCAATTTCTTGATCAATTCAATTGATCTTTCTTAGGTTTGCTCCTGCCAAATGCAAAAGAAAACCACATCTATGATCTCAAATTATTACCATATCTTTAAATGCAATCCTAGCACTCAGTTAAATGTAACCAAACACATAAAAAGATAACTTAGTGAAAACCAAGAGAAAAATAGGAAATAAAAATAAAACAGGATATATGGATATTGGTTTTATCACACATAAAATTTTGTAAAACTATGATTAAAATGTTTAAGGAGTTAAATAATGAGATTCACAATTAAACAGAAAAACATAAAATAAAAAAGAGAAAATAAAAATTCTGAAGTGAAAATTACAACTAAAGTTAATAATCAGTGGATGTGGTTAACAGCAGATTAGGCATAGCTGAAAAAAAATAAAAGAGTGAACTTAAAGATGCTGTCTCCACACTGCAGTATAGGGGAGATTAGCAGGATGCAAACAAACTAACAAACTAAAAGAAAAACATTAAAAGAGTGTAAAAGATACATAAAGGCTAAGAATTTTCATAAACTGATTAAGGACCCACATATCTGATGCTCCTAAGCTAACCACAGATAGATGTCTTAGTTTGCTCCAGCTGCCATAATGAAATACCATAGATTGTGTGTTTTAAACAAGAGAAATTTATTTTCTCACAGTTCTTTAGACTAGGGAGTCCAATATCAAGGTGCCTGCAGATTTGGTTTCTGGTGAGAGTTCTCTTCCAGGCTTGCCAAAAGCACTTTCCTGCTGCTATACCCTCAGGGGACAGGAAAAGAGAAAACACACTCTATGGTTTATTTTCATGTAAAAACAACAATCCCATCAAGGGACCCATATGCTCAAGACCTTATCTAACCATGAGTATTTCCCAAAGGCCCCAT